>JAKWJD010001763.1:12304891-12508453 GCA_027705065.1 Solanum peruvianum
ATCTAACCAGGTCTGATCGAGCAAAAATAGGGACAGTTGGGGTTGGTGGTCAGAGAACCTCCACAACTTGGGCATAAACGAAGAGGAGGAAAACTGAGGAATAAATCAAAGACCTAAAAAATGCCGAGTCGTGTCACCATGCACCATCAGACAAATTGCTTCCGCAAAAATTCTGCTGGTGCATGAGCCTCACGCATATCTACTCCAGCCACCGGAGTGTTGGTTGTTGTAAGTTGTTGGTTGGTGCTTCATCCTGGTTTGGTAGGAACAGTCACCTTCCACATCTGAATCACCAGAGATGAAGCAGTTTCACTTCCAGCGAAGGCACATTTCCAACTCCGTCGAGATATCAATTTCACTTTCCACAGCGCTCTGATGCCATGGTCTTAAATTCCATAACCCAACAATAATTGGTATAAATACCTATTGAGAGAATTCTGACTAAGGTAATAGAATCTTATTAATCTCTACAAAACTGCAACCTATAAATGTACGTCTTAAGATATGGCACATGTGTCTAACTCAACCTCAAAAGCTAGATCATGAGGAGAAATTTGTCCAAGTCCATGTAAGGTTACCAAGCTCTCATCCCTCTACCGATATGAGACTTCTTAACACTCCTTCGCATGCCTAGACCTCAATTGGAGTGTGAACACTTCTAAATGGTCCCAAGTCCAACATCGATGAACAATAAATTGGGATGGTCTAGCTCTAATACCATGTTAAGATGTGGCACCTAGACCTAACTCAACCCAAAACTAGCTCCTGAGGAGAGGTTTGTCCAAGTCCATATAAGAAGGCCAAATTCCCATCCTTCTACAATGTGGGCCCCTTAACACTACATTATCTGAATAGATACAATATTCTGTAATATTATGAATCACCCATAACATTGAAAGTAGGCTTTATTTCGGATTTTCTCTTTATAGGAGAATTACACATCTGTTTGATGATCAGTTTGTCATTTCTGTGGTCCCTAAGAATGTAATTTTTCCATATGCTCCATTAAAAAATTGAATATATCTTTGATAGTTGGTGTGTAAAGTAGGAGGATGGAAACGGTGGTTAGTGGATGATTTAGAAACTAACATCATGGTTGCAGTATACAGGTGGTGAAAGCGAGAGCAAACTAACATGGGGAAATCAACAGTGTCATATGTCGGGAATAATAGATTAGTATCCATTATTCTTCTTTCTAGACCTTATTATCAAAGGTGTTCTGCAGTTTGGTGCAGTCAGATTATCCAGGTTCAGTTTGAGATTGTGGTCCTAATTAGAGGATTGCAGTTTAGAATGCAATGGGCGCTACTTCAGAACTCTGATTTGATGTCTTCATTCAATGTATTGAACTGGATCTAAGAAGGTTCAACCTTACCATTTCTCAAAAAAAGGTTCAACAGAATCATCCATGGTTCTTTCTGCAACAAAGCGTCTTGGGCCAATAAAATGCCATAGAATAATATAACAACAATGGGAATACAAATAAGAAACTTATAATTTACTGGGATTTTTATATCGAATACACTGATTGAGTCTTCTAATCTGACGAGAATGTGCTAATTATTACTTTGGAAATGCTTCTTGTTTTGTGTCGCTAGCCTTCTTTTGGTGGGTTGCATCTGTAAAAGTTTGTTTTTAACAAATGCACAAACCACACGGAAATGCTCCTTCCTTTACAGGAGAGATCAAACTGTGGTTGTCTTGCTTTTGCTGCTAAATCTTCCTTTTATTATGTTGTTTGAAAGATGATGATATGAGCAACTGCGATAGGATAATGTTTCGGCTTGTTTAATAGTTTCTTTTTATGCTTTAGAAACTTTGGATTATTGGTGTTTATTGCATCACTGTCTGTATTATATAGTCAATAATCTCTTTGGCAACTTCTCTAGCAAATAAGTCAATTTATTTGATCTTTTAAATTTTTTAGAACAATTGATCTTTCAACTTTCGGTTTTACTTTTTCTTTATTCTGATTATTAGTTTTGCTGACAATAAGTTTTCATTAATTTAAGGGAAGAGCAATCGGAGATAGATGTGGCGTCAGGATTTTATGCTCTCTTTGGGTCAGGTAAGTTCATGATAAGCTGAAGGGCTTCTCTTTTTTATTTTTATTTTTTTAAAATAAAGTAAGCTAAAGGGATTCTATGAATTTCATTAGCTTCAATTTAATATCTACTGGATGTAGCACTGTGTCAATTCTTGTTTTGTTGTAGTATTATGTTTCCTCACTTAATTAGTCAGACATCATTCTCTTTTGGTAACCAAAATTTGTATGTACAGCTGTTAATCTTTAATGAGGTATATAGAAGTTAATAGCACTTTGTTAAGATTTAGTTAGTTTAGTTAATTATGTTTAATCAATTTTTAAGTTAGCCATTTCAATTAATTAGTTAGAATAGTTAGTTAGCTAAATCTGTTATTGACAGCTCATTAGTTTGTTAGATATTTTTGATTCCTTTTTGTATAAATACATTGTCTCCTCACAATGAAAATCAGTTGGTTGATTCTTTTTTCACACTTTCTTCTTCTCCTTTCAGTTTTGTTGTTACAACTACTTTTTCTTCTTTTTCTTCCAGCTCTGTTGTTACATTCATGGAAGATCAGCGATGATTGTGAGCTAGTTTTTGACATTGTATCAGAGCGAGGAGGTACTTCAATTCATCTATTTTGTCTTCTGCGTTCATCTTTTTCGATCTCGTTTTTTTTGCTTTTTGATATGCATCTCAAAATGTTGGCTTGTTAGCTAGAATTGGATTCTAGATCTATTTTTGTTTCAATTTTTTTCCTGCTGAATTTCGTCACTGGGTCAATTCGTATTTTGGTATTTGATTGATCTGATTTTACTATGGCGATTTAGAATGGTTCAACTTCGACTGAGAGTTCTGTGAATAACAATGGTGTTAACAATAATGATCTTAGTTCTCCACTGTATGTGCATCTTTCGGATAATCCTGGTGCTTCGTTGGTTCAAAATCCTTTTGATGGAATAGGTTATAGATCATGGAGACAAAGTGTTCTAAGAGTTCTGTCAGTTAAAACACAAGTTGGGTTTTATCAATGGTGATTGTAAAAGGCTCGATACAGGAACACAACAGTTTCGTCAATGGGAAAGGTGTGATGATATGGTTACTTCCTGGATTCTTAATTCTTTAACTAAGAAAATTGCAGAAAGTGTAGAATATGTTTTTGATTCATGTGAATTGTGGAAAGAGTTGGAGAATCGATATGATCAAACTAACGGTGCAAAATTGGATCAAATTAAACGTGAAATCAATGAATTATCACAAGGAACTTTGGATATTAATGCTTATTACACTAAAATGAAAAAGTTGTAGGAAGAGTTGAGTACATTACACATTAAAATTCTATGCAATTGCAATAGCACTTGTGGAGCCAAGGATAATATGTACAAAGTGGAGCAGGATAAAAGATTGATACAATTCCTTATGGGGTTGAATGAAGTCTATACTGTAGTACGAGGAAATATCCTCATGACACTACTAAAAAAAGGCCAAAAAGAGACCTAGAAAAGAGACCTCAGGAGGTCTCTTTTCGGGAAAAAGAGACCGAAAAAGAGACCTCAACGGTAGAGGTCAGTAAAATGCAGGTCTTTTTTTCACAGACACCTCATGAGGTCGCCAAACGGAGACCTCACGAGGTCACCAACAAATGATCTGATTTTTTTAAAAAAAGAGACCTCATGAGGTCACTATTGTATTATTTAATTTAATTTTATATTTTTTATATAGAGACCTCATGAGGTCAAACTTTATTATATTATTTAATTTTATATCTAATAAAGAGACCTCATTAGGTCGCTAAGATATATTTAATTTAATTTTATATTCTTTTAAAGGAGAGACCTCATGAGGTCTCTTTTCTGCATTTACTTTTAGCGACCTCGTGAGGTCTCCATAATGAAACTTATGGAAAATATAATGCAGAAAAGAGACCTCATGAGGTCTCTTTTCTGCATTTATAAATATAAAATGTTAATTAGAGACCTGATGAGGTCTCTATTATGAAATAGTTGGAAAAAATTAATACAAAAGGGAGACCTCATGAGGTCTCTATTATGAAATATCTGGAAAAATTAATGCAAAAAAGAGACCTCATGAGGTCTCTATCATGAAATATCTGGAAAATTAATGCAAAAAAAAGACCTCATGAGGTCTCTTTTTCTGGAAAAAAACTGACAGAAAATTATTATTTCTGCGGCTTCTCATCACCTGTCATTTTAATTCAGTACCCAAATCAAACTCAAAGAGCTTCAAAAACTCAATTGAAGTAATACATTTACTAAATATTCTCTATCAACTCAATTGCAACTCACTTCAACATAATTATATATTAAACAAAAATCATGATATCCATAAGTTATATAATACATTCCAACGTTATCATGTATTCACAAAACAAATAATTCCCATCACAAAATTATAAAGTTAACAAAATGATCTATAAGTTAACTACCACAAGTCTAAACTTCACTAATGTGGTAGTGTGTTTGCCATATAATCATCACTTTCTTTATCACTTTCTTCATCACTACTACTATCATGGGTCATATTTCTTTGTTGACCATACATTGGATATTGAGTAGGTTGAGATTGAGGAGGTCGAGGAGGGAAAGTGACATCACCAGAACAAGGGGGAATCCCTCCTGAAGCAAGTAATCCATCGAATTGAGCCTTAAGACCCGCAAACTGTAATTGCAAGTCAAACCTAAACAAAGAGATCATCAGGAAGAACCAAATATTCCTTGCAATTACAAAAAAGAAAAAGGAAAAAGACAATTGCACCAAGAAGTTTGGACATTGCAACAGAAGAAACAAAAAAGTGGTGCATGATGCAGGTTAAGATCAAGTTCTATACTTTCAAGCATAACAAATAAACAAAGCTTTCAACCATTAATACAACCTCCCAAATAAGATGACGACCCCTCACAAATTTTCGATATTCATGTTCTAATACCACATTCATAATGACATGGTAGACATACAACTTATAAATCCAGGAAACATGATTAGGAATAAACATGCTTTCAACGCTTCCAAGGAAATGCGGCATATTACTTTTTTTTATATCAGTAGATGTAATGAAACATATATACCCAGTCCTTCAAGAATACCAACAGCTTTCAGTAGGGAAAAGATTTCCCCGACTATGTGGAACTAGAATGTACTTTGCCCAAATGCACCACAGTTTAGTACGACCTCCTCCCTAAAATAGAATTTGGTTTTTTTTAGCTCAAAATTAAGAGAAAATTTTGACTAGATCATTATACGAGTCACATGGAGATGTGTCTAATTGATAGGTGAATATGGGAGGAAAATAGCACTTCATTAAAGGATTGTCATATAAACTTACGATGCTAAAAGAAAGTTATTAAATTTGAACTTGGAGGAAAAATTATCATTAAAAGGAAGTTTGCTTGTCACAACAACAAGTACTTAATTAAGAAAAACTTGATCCTTCAGCCGCCAAAGTACTTAAAGCCTCCTAACTGAAAAACTTCAGAAGCATGCTTTGCAGAGCGGGAAGGAGAAGTACAACATAATACTAGTCATCTACCATTGCATTCTATAAGTCTAAACCCTTGCTTGACTCATTTTAAGATTCAACACAAAACATGAATCTAAGGTTCAAATCTGTCAAAAATTAGCTTAACTCATATTCTAATATCATCAATTCATGCTCGATTCCTCATTTTATTTGATAAGTATTAATGAAGACAAGTATTTTTCTAATTTTCAGCAATTGATGAAGCATCCGAAACTAAACTTGTAACACACAAAGATTGAACCATTCTGTTTCTTAGTCCTTTCAACAACCAAGAAAATCTCAACCCCACTTGTCTTTCTACCCTCAAGAAAAATGTTAACACTAGAACTAACTTATTTTCAAAGAATTAATTTGTTCAAAAAATTTACCTGGAGTCAAAGGGGAACGCTGCTGCTGAGGCGACTGCAAATGGCGGAGATGGAGGCGGCGCGACCTCCACCTGCTGAAGCACGACTGCAAATGGCGGAGAGCTGGCGGCGGATAGAGGAGACGGAGAAGACGACAACGGAGAGGAACAATGAGAGAGAGGGACGATACAGAGAGAGAGAGGGTCGACGAGGTCGATGAGAAAGAGAGAGGCGGTCGACAAAAAAAAATAAGAGAGAAGGGAAGAAAGAGAGCTATTTTAATTTTGGCTAGGTTTTTTGTTTTGTTAAGAGACCTCATGAGGTCTCTAATTTTTTAACTATTCAATTAAATTAAATTATTATTTTTAATTTAAACAAGTGTAGACCTCATGAGGTCTCTACTTGTTAAATTAAAAATAATAATTTAATTTAATTTAATAGTTAAAAAATTAGAGACCTCATGAGGTCTCAAATTTTTATGAGAATTAAATTAAAAATTTAAATTTTTTAAATAAGTCAGGTAAAAAAATATATATTTATTAAATTGACCTCACGAGGTCTCCCCTACATTAAAAAAAATTAAAAGATATTAATTTAAATAGCGACCTCATGAGTTCTCTTATTATTGACCTCTTTCTGAGGTCTCCATTTCTAGGTCTCTTTTTGGCCTTTTTATAGTAGTGATGAATCCATACCTTCCTAGCACAAACCTTTTCTCTGTTAATACAGGAGGAGAAGAAGAGAGAAATTAAACCTAGTGCTCAAATGTTCATGGAATCTACATCTTTGAATGCAAGTAGTTCAGGGAAAAAGGTTATGGAATCTGTTGCTTTCAATGCAAACAATTCAGGAGGAGCAGGTTCTTCTAGACCACTAAGACTAAGTAACAGTTCTACATGGATTAACAATGCTAATTTCAAAACGAATTACTCTCAGACCAGTTCCTATGGCGTAGCAAACCTCGTGTGATATGTGACTATTGCAGAAGACCTAGACACATCAGGGATAAATGTTACAAACTACATGGCTACCCACAGACAAATAACAATACACAGAGGAACAATTATCAAAATGAGTACAGGGATAATAATCATAATTCTAGATTCAACAGAGGAAAGGGGCTTATGGCTGATGTTCATGGTTGTTCAGGAGAGGCAAATGATAGAGAAGCTCGTGCAGACACAGGTCATCAACTAACTAAAGAACAATATGTTCAATTTATGGAGTTGTTGCAACAGTTCCAAGCTGACAAAACTAATGTTAAACACATGGACAATGGTAGTATGAAT
This sequence comes from Solanum peruvianum, assembly GCA_027705065.1. Lineage (NCBI taxonomy): Eukaryota > Viridiplantae > Streptophyta > Magnoliopsida > Solanales > Solanaceae > Solanum > Solanum peruvianum. Next base: position 12,312,093 of record JAKWJD010001763.1, read on the forward strand.
TTTGCAGGTATGATAGCATGTACTTCTTCAATTGTTTTTGGGAAATTATCTTACAAATGTTCTCATAATGAAACTGAATCTTCGATCCTTGACTCAGGAGCCTCTCACCATATGACCTTTGATATAATAGTCCTAACAAATATTACATACCTTCCATGTCCCTTGTTGATTTCCTTACCAAATGGTTATAGAGTAAAAGTCATGAAAATTTGTACTGTAATACTTGCACCAGACATTATTTTGCATCAAGTGTTGTATGTTTAATCAGTTTTTTAGTTAGCCATTTCAACTAATTAGTTATAATAGTTAGTTAGCTAATTCTGTTATTGACAGCTCATTAATTTGTTAGATATTTTTGATTCCTTCTTGTATAAATACATTGTCTCCTCACAATGAAAATCAGTTGGTTGATTCCTTTTTCACACTTTCTTCTTCTCCTCTCAGTTTTGTTGTTACAACTATTTCTTCTTCTTCTTCCAGCTCTGTTGTTACATTCATGGAAGATCAGCCATGATTGTGAGCTAGTTTTTGACACACTTTTATTTATCAAAAACAAAAGAAGTTAATAACATCTTTTATACGTTCGATGGGCTATGGTCTAATGCATATGGGCTTGAAGTTAGATTTGTCATCACTTAATCCTTAGGATACTGTTATGGGTATGAGTGTCAATATGACAGTCAATTACGACGCCACATAACGATACATTTCTAAAGCTAATTGAAGTTACTGGATTAAAGCTATAATAATGCCTGATTAAAAAAAGTTAAAATAATTAATTATTTGTAAAACACTTGATATTTTATACATAACTAACTCGTATGATAATAACGTGTTCTAGGACTTCATGTGAATATGCATATATATGTGACATAAACTAAAGATCAAAACAAATACCCAATGAACAATATTTTCTTGGCCATAGGTGTAGTCAAAGCACTCAAGTTAGGTTGACTAGATCCAGTTCAGTTCCCACGTAGGTAGTCAAAGCATTCATTAATCTGGTTTCGCTTTTAATATTTTAGAAGCTCGATCTATGGTTCTGCTTATGGTTTTAGGTTAAACCGAAACACCAAACCTTTTATTATATAATTATATATTTTATATGTTGTGACTTATGAGCCCAAACCAGCAAGCCTAAATCTAATCACAATTTTCCAGTTTGTGCTACTGTTGTTAATTGTTACATTTGTTTGCCTTGGCTGAACATGCCTTTAGCTTCTTTTTTAGTCCATTCAGGTTGTAATGCAGGTTTCAGCAGTTTGGTGATAATTAGTTTGCATAAAAGAAGTGGAGGATAGACTTGAGCATAATGAAATCTTCTCGAAGAATTAGAAAAGACCAATACGTAATGTGTTTCTTGAAAACAAATTTTTTTTTAAGAATTGAAGGACATATTACGAATAGAAATCTAGATGTTACTCATATGAACCTTTGTTCTTTAGAGTATTTTTATATGAATTTGACTTGTATAGTCACTTAAAATTAAAATAGCCTACTGCTAAGCAGAAAATAGCCTAGCATCATGTCCATACAGAGAATTGAACTGAAACAGAACGAGGAGAATCGACTGAACCGAACTTACTTCGGTATTTATGCCATCGAGAAACTGAAATACTTAATCGATGTACCGAGCGCCCACTCCTACACCCACACCAATTTTCAGTGCACTCAAGCTAGGTTGACCGGTCAAACCAACACTGATGCGGGAATAATTTTGAAGGACATGAGGAATAAAGGTCTAATGTATATTTAGGGAATATTCAGTTGACACCTCAATACTTCATTATAACAGTAATTCTTCCAGTTAGGTTGTTATCCTATTTAATTAATCTATTGCTATGGATGCATGCAGGGGTGGTGCTTTCCTTCATCCTGTCTGTCTACACTTTGCAGTCATCTCGACATAAGTTGGAAAAGTATTCTCTTCTTCCTCTTAATAGCTGCTGTCTTTCTGTATCCACAAGGTAGCAGTGTTAATTGTTGGAGGCAGGCTTGTTATAACTTGTGTGTTTCCTTGCAGGTTTGTAAGGGAGACTGTTGCTGGGACAGCATCCCTGGCGTAGTAGTGGCAAAAGTTGAATGATAGAAGTTTTAGTTATAGAAAAGTTAACATTCCGATTTGAGTTAGATGATGGAACGATTAGGTGTACAAGTTTACGACATTTGTTAGGGGAAAATTATACATAGATTCTGGATGTAATAGAAGCTGCTGCTTGAGTTTCCCTTTGCTGTATTTGTTTTGCCATCAGCCTTTTGCTTTCCAGATTTCTGATACACATTTAGTCACCAATTGGTGGCAGAAAAACATTTGTTATATTTAATTCTACTTTTTTTTTTTCTTCTTCATTTTTGAATGAGTTGCCAAACCTTGAAACTGTGATGTATTTACGATTTATACTACTATTATATAGTAGAATATCTTTAGAGTAGTAAAGAAGTTGAAGTATCTAAAAAAGGATATCTCTACATGGGACTCTTCTAGAACAATCTTCTAAAGAATGCATTTACAACAGTTAGCAAAGATTATCAAGTATAAGATCCTCAAAGCTTTGAAACACTATCATCAACATTGTTGTATAGTAAAATTTGTCAATGTCACTTTCATATCCTTGATTCTTAAAAAGAAATGCGCAAATGAACTTAGACTGCGGACCAATCAACATTATTAACAGCATTTACAAGATCGAATCAAAGCTTTTGGCAAACAAGCTCAAAACAGTGATTGAGTAATTGGTGACTGGAAGTCAAAATGCATTTGTAAGAGAAATAAATATTACAGGCAGCCATCATTGCTAGTGAGGCTCTAAATTGGAAAATGAAGAGCAAAGAATCAGGATTGCTACTGAAGCTAGAAATTGAGAAGGCTTTCAATAAATAACTTGGTCATACTTATTGTAAGGGGTTCGATCTTTAAAAACTAATAAGTTGGCTGATTTAACCCACTTCGTCTGCCAACGACCTTGTCGACTTCAGCCTTCCAACACTTGGTCAAATTTAAAATTGTTTTGATTTTACTCGAAATATAGACAACAACATTTTGAGACTAACACTTGGAAATTTTTTAGGCAACATAGAACAATAGGCAACAACATAGAAGATAACCAAGCAATCTAGGAAAAGAGAATTCTCTAATTTTACAGAAAACACAATTCCCAACTCGTATTAATTAAAGTGAATACAAGAAGACTTAAATTTGTACCAGCCTTGGCACTAAAAGGTCAGATTAGTCACTCTATTTAGTATTCCCTAATACTTAAACAACTAACCCAAAATTTCACCACAAGGCAGCCTGCACATTTATAATTCTATGTGCAGTCAACTACCGACATATGGCGTAAAAGGAAGGAAACACTTGTTGGCCTTAGTCTGATCCTATCCTATGTAGTTGACAACCCACAACTACTTGGAATATTAAAAATTATTCAGAAAAAGTGCCGAAACCAAGTTTCAGCCGAAATAGGATAAGGCTGCACTTTTGTAACCGTCAGTGCTTTGTAATCACCAGACAGATTTGTCTTTGCTTGTCACACTTTTGTAACCGTCAGTGCTTTGTAATCGCCGGACAAATTTGTCTTTTGGTTGAGCTGCACACATGCATACCACATCCTCACTTAGTCTTTTCAGTCTTGCATTGCTCCCACTCAATATTGTCACGCCAATGTCCAAAGCACATCTCTTTATCCCAAGTTGACATCAATGCCCTTTGTGTTGCTGCCTTAGCTTTGCTTGTCATTTTCCCTTGTCATATATTTGAATATTAATGCCATGCACACATGACATTGTTAAGCCTTTACCTTGTCAAGTCCTCACCAAGTTTCCTTGCTTTCAAGTGCTCCGTCCTCACTTGCCACTTTGGAATCAGGCCTTGGTGCCATGACACACACCTTAACTTTGTCAATAGTCCGTCATCAACTTAGCCTTGCATGTTTGTTCCCTTGGCTTACGCAAGTGACAAGGTCAACATGCTTTAAAACCTTGTCTATGTTTCATTTAACTGAATGACTTAGATTAGGCCCCCACATGTTCAATTCATTGCCACATATCTATATAGATATATATATATATATATATATATATATATATAGATATATATATATATATATATAGACATATATACACATATATATATATACACACATATATATATATATATATATATATATATATATACACATATATATGTATATAGTATCTATATATTGTATATAGTCTATCTATATATATATATATATATATATATATATATATTATTATTATATATGTATGTATGTATATATATATAATGTATGTAGGTATGTACGTACGTATGTACATATGTATGTATGTATGCATGTATGTATTATTAAAATGCAAGACAATAGTTGTTAAAAATGACTTGAATAAAACTTTTTAAAATTTATTCAATTAACATCTAATTGCAACTTACAATTTAGAAGTTAAAAAAATTTACATATATTAGAGGAGTAACTAATCTACACAGCCACCTTCTAGGAAGAATTTTGTTTCAATAAGTTCTCATATGTAAATCTAATATTTTTTACAAAATATATATATATATATATATATATATATATATATAATATAATATATATATATATATATATATATATATATATATATATTCCAACTTAAGATATCATAATCCCTTCTAGAATATATTCTTATCCCCTCTTGAATATGTCCTTCCATGAAGTAATATATATCATTACTAATATATCAGACAATCAAGGAATGTATTCGAGAGCAACAAAAAAATTGAATTTTTTTTGTAAGTGAAGAAACATCTACGATAGGATGTGCTTAACCTCTTAATATATGAGATTTTTATACTTTAAACTATTTTTTTTACAGTAACCAACTTCAATTTATTACTTAATAATTTTTTTCAAATGTTCATACGACATAAATGCGTAGTTTACAACCTAAATTTAGAAAGTTGACTTTTAAAAAATTCTATAAAGCAAGGAAATGGAGAATTGCGTTATATTATGAGTTAATATATTTCGCACTCGGGGAACCTATAAAATGTTGATACTTTTGAAAAAGTTTATCGATCTTCATATATTTTCGCAAGTGGTATCTATTTTCTACAATGTTATCATCTTCTTTTGTTATATTTGCACTATAAACTTTGCATCTGATAAATACAAATTTTGATCAACCAATTTGTAAATGATCGATTCAAAGTCTTTCAAATCTCTAGTGCTTCAATATAAGTATAATGTGTTTGTAGTTTGCTTTGCAGATGAATTTTGTGATACATTATTTCATTATTGTGTTTTTGTTGATAAAAATACTTCTATTTATTTTGGTTTTAATACTGGAAGTATTTATTAAAAACTTGATTTCTGTCTTCCACAACACTAAAAATAATCATGAAATTAAATTTATTTCAATATATACAATAACAATTATCATAATGTTATATTCTAAGTATTGAAAATATTTATTAAAATGTTGATTTCTAACTCCACAAAAATAAAACAAATCATAAAAGCAATTTTATTTCAATATACTATAAAAATTGACATAATGTTATGTTCTAAATTACATTAACAAATTTTTTGATTTTACACTCAAAATATCATGGCATAAAGGAAAACTTTGAATCTTACCTCCACAAGATAACCAATATACTTTTTTTCTCTTTCAATTTATTATTTGTTTTTCATTTTTTTTCTTCCTCTATAATTCTCAAGCCCTTTTCTATTGACATTTTCATTTTTTATTTTTTTCTTTTATTTTTTAACTACTCATTTTTCTTTAGTTTGTACTTTATATTACTTAGAATGGAAAAGGCTCAAAAATATCCCTAAACTATTCGAAATAGCTTATATATACCCTTAAACTTTATTTCGGCTCAAAACTACCCTTCCCGTCATACTATTGGGTCAAAAATACCCTTCTTATTAACGGAAGTTGTTAAATGTCATATGGATGTCACATGCATGTCAATAGGATTCCACTGCCACGTAGACAAAAATAGAAAGGGTCAAAAATACCCTTAAACTATTCGAAATAGCTCATATTTACCCTTAAATTATATTTCGGTTTAAAACTACCCTTCCCGACAAACTATTGAATCAAAAATATCGTTCTTATCAACAGAAGTTGTTAAATTTCATGTGGATGTCACATTACATGCCAATAAGGTTCCACTTCCACATAGACTAAATTCCTAAATCCTAATTACTTCCCCCCTCATTTCATTATTTCAGAAATGATATATTCACCCGTTCTCCCTCATTTCGTGGCTAGGGTTTCATACTTTCCTTCGTGGCTGGGTTTCAAAGTGGATATTCAGGCTTGTAGGCTAGTAAATATTTTTTCTTATTTTATTATGTTTGTGATTTCAAAGCATGATAGTTAGAATTTCACAACATTTCCCTAATTTCGCAGCTAAGGTTTCGTTGCTTTGTTTGGGGCTGAGTTTCAAAGTGGATATTCATGGTTGTAGGTTAGTAAATATGTTTTCTTATTTGATTACGTTTACGATTTCAAAGTATGATAGTTAGAATTTCACAACTTTCCCTTCATTTCGCGACAAATGTTTCATAACTTTCTTCTGAGCTGAGTTTCAAAGTGTATTTTTGTGGTTGTAAACATAATAAAATAAAAAAAAGTTTACTAACCTATAACCACGATTATCCATTTTGAAACCCAGTGACGAAGAAAACTGTGAAACCTTAGCCCCGAAATGAGGGAGAAGGGGTGAAATTATTTTTGGAAAATAATGAAATGAGGAGAAAATGAGTAATTATGATTTAGGGATTTAGTCAATATGGCGCATGTGGAATTTAGCAACTTCGGTCAATAAGAAGGTCACTTTTGACTCAATAGTTTGACGGGAAGGGTAGTTTTGAGCCGAAATATAGTTTAAGGGTAAATATGAGCTATTTCAGATAGTTTAAGGGTACTTTTGACCCTTTTCCTTTTAGTCTATGTGGCAGTGGAAATCTATTGGGGTGCCATGTGGCATTCATGTGGCATCCACATGGCATTTAACATTTCATTAATTAGAAGGGAACTTTTGACCCAATAGTTTGACGAGAAGAATAGTTTTGAGCCAAAAATAGTTTAAGGGTACATCTGAGCTATTTCAGATAGTTTAAGGGTATTTTTGACTCATTTCCGTACTTAAAATTTTAATATCATTTTTTTTCTTGTCAAATTTTCCCTGTAAAATAGTTTATCATATTTGATGTTAAGAAAATATTTTTATATAGAAATGAATTTTTCTTAAAATCTTTTGATGAATACATCATCAAATAATTAATTTCTTAATAGTCAAACATTGTTCATTCTTTTAGTCATGTAATGTTATATTTCTTCAAATTAATTAAAAATTGATACGTCATTTTGAATATTATTTCGATAATCAAGATAAGAATTTAGTGGTCATATTATGTAACATAATATTAAAAATATGTTTTACGCAATAATCTTTTAAAGTACTTTTAAGCACAAAATATTAACCATTCAAACACATTTTATTTCTAATCTGTTCAAAATTTTCTTCAAAAATATGTCAAAAAAAGCTTAATTAACATTTATTATTTTTTGTAAAAACTCATCATTTTAACACAATTATCAAAATATCTTTACGGACCAATTTTATATGTAAAAACATGTATGAATTCTACTAGATTTTTAATTTTGATCATTAATTATACACTTACTATTTCACCCTTAAATAATATTATAATTACTAAAGTGCCATTGTTTAATATATGAAAATTTCACACTACTAAATGAAAAGAAAAAAAACCTATAGAAAATGTGATTGAAACGTGGGTCCATATTAAATGTCACATTGTTAAGATACAAATAACATTAAAGAAAAGATATTTTGTTGTATTGTCATTATAAATTCATTATCACTTTTTTAATACCATAACATGAGAACAAACATTCTACAATATTTATGAAATGACAAATTTATCTTTGATCATCCTCAACTTGGCTCTTCTATATAATGGATTATAGCACATAAATTGATAATATAGAAAAAATGTAAAAAAGGAATAAAATAAAAAAATTAATAAATTTTTAGCCTTTAAGAGATTGTCACATCACCTTCTATATGTCTTAGTTTATATACTTCATGATTTGCAGGAGAAAACAAAAGGCACAACTCAATCGATCTATTAATATTGCTATATCAAAGCACAAAACAGTAAAATGCTGGCATACGTCACTCTAAAAATTGAATCTCCTACGAATATATTCGTAAATTAATTTGAAAAAAGAACCTAGAGGAAATCAGCTATAGAGTTTCGAAATCTCTCCATGATTTTAAAGAGAACTTATAACTTCAAAATTTCATGATGACTTCAGCTAGAGAGAAAAGTTCCACCATAACTTATTAATTTGTTAGAGATTTGACGACTAAATTTGATTTATATTTTGTTATTGTCGCACGATCCACTTTTCAGCTTCCTCTCCGTGATTTTCATCGATCTCATTGCTTCTAATGCAAGCTCAATTGTTTCTTATTTTAGTACTTAAATGGTCAGTTTAGAAAAAAATTTCTTGCTAATGTAAATGAATGCATGTGTAATCAATTTACAAAAAATCAAAGGCTCAAGAAATTTCACAATAGCCTTCACCGAGTTTAGTTTTATAGAACTTCTTTTTGTGGTTCAAAGTATTACTGAACTAAAACAGCAACAATAACAACTCCATTGGATCTATACGATATAGAAGTCATGATCACAGGATGGCGAAAATAGAGATGACAAAAAAATTACTGTGATATTGGAAAAGGTTTGACAATTTGCTACACTCCAGAACTATGTGGAAGAAGAAAAATATACGATAATATTGTTGTTACATCTCTAAAACACCTGTTGTCATTGAAGCAATATTTTTTTTAAAAAAAAAATAATTACCAAGTTATACCTAAAAAGTATAACTTCTATTACATTTTGTACAACTGCATGTAACAGTGTTAGTACATCTCAACTCCCATTTCTAAAACAAAACAAAAATATGTCAAAACACGCTTAATTAACATTTATTATTGTTTATAAAAACTCTTAATTTTAACACAATTATATCAATATATCTTTATGGACCAATTTAAATAGTAAAAACATGTATGAATTCTTCTAGATTTTTATTTTTGATCATTAATTATACACTTACTATTTCACCCTTAAATAATATTATAATTATTAAAGTGCCATTGTTTAATATATGAAAATTTTACACTACAATATGAAAAGAAAAAAACCTATAGAAAATGTGATTGAAATGTGGGTTCATATTAAATGTCACATCATAAAAATACAAATAACATTACAGAAAATATATTTTCTTGTATTGTCATTATAAATTCATTATCACTTTTTTAATGCTATAACATGAAAACAAACATTCTAGAATATTTATGAAATGACAAATTTGTCTTTGATCTTCCTCAACTTGGCTCTTCTATATAATGGATTATAGCACATAAATTGATAATATAGGAAAAATGTAAAAAAAGAATAAAATAAAAAGATAAATAAATTTTTTGGCTTTTAAGAGATTGTCACATCACCTTCTATATGTCTTAGTTTATATACTTCATGATTTGGAGGAGAAAACAAAAGGCAAAATTCAATCCATCTATTAATAATGTAATATCAAAGCACAAAACAATAAAATGTAGGTATAAGGTCACTCTGATAATTGAATCTCCACGAATATATTCGTAAATTAATTGAAAAAAAAAACTTAGAGGAAATTAGCTATAGAGTTTCAAAATCTCTCCATGATTTTAAGGAGAACGTATAACTTCAAAATTTCATGATGACTTGAGCTAGCGAGAAAGGTTCCACCATAACTTATTAAATTTGTTAGAGATTTGACGACTACATTTGATTTATATTTTGTTATTGTCGCATGATCCACTTTTCAGCTTCCTCTCTGGATTTTCATCGATCTCATTGCTTCTAATGCAAGCTCAAGTGTTTCTTATTTCAGTACATAATTAATCATTTTACAAAAAATTCTTGCTAATGTAAATTAATGCATGTGTAATCAATTAACAAAAAATCAAAGGCTCAAAAAATTTCAGAATAGCCTTCACCGAGTTTAGTTTTATAGAACTTCTTTTTGTGGTTCAAAGTATTACTAAACTAAAACCAACAACAATAACAAATACGTTGGATCTATACGATATCAAAGTCATGATCACAGGATGGCGAAAATAGAGATGACAAAAAAATTATTGAGATATTGGAAAAGGTTTGACAATTTGCTACACTCCAGAACTATGTGGAAGAAGAAAAATATACGATAAGATTGTTGTCACATCTGTAACACACATATTGTCATTGAAGCAATATTTTTTAAAAAAATAAATAAATTACCAAGTTATACCTAAAAAGTATAACTTCTATTACTGTCACGACCCAAAACCGAGTCGCGAGTGGCACCCACACTTATCCTACTATGTGAGCGAACCAACCAATTTAAACCCAACATTTTAACATAATGAACAAATACAATGCGGAAGACTTAACTTATTAATAAAGATCAATTCAATAACTTCTAAAATTCAACAACTATTATTCCCCAAAATTTGGAAGTCATCATCACAAGAACATCTATCCTCAAACTACTAAACTAAGAGTATTCTAAGAAGCTAAATAAATAAAAAGCTAGTCCATGCCGGAAGTTCAAGGCATCAAGACTTGAAGAAGAAGATCCAGTCCAAGCTAGAAGCATTAGCTCACCCTGAAAATCTGATGAAATGAAGACTGGCTAGAGTTGCGGTTGAGTTGAAGACGACGGTAGGTTTGCTGCACTCCACATATAACAAAGAAGAAACAAACAAGTAGAGGTCAGTACAAAACACGAGTACTGAGTAGATATCATCGGCCAACTCAAAATAGAAAACAGTATATATCAGATAATATCATAAATCAACTATAATACTCAACATGTAGCAACAATAAGTACTATAATCATTAATAAGTACCGCCAATTCACCACATGAGGACTCAAGCCTCAATATCATACTCATTTGGAATTAGGTTCATTAGATTGAGTATATACATCTTTCAAGATTCATTATCTTTATTCCTCTTGTGTCGGTACGTGACACTCCGCTCCCCTACTACTATGTGTCGGAACGTGACACTCCGATCTCCTAATTCTACGTGTCGGTTCGTGACACCCGATCCCTTATTCTATGTGTCGGAACGTGACACTCCCATCCCCTAATTCTACGTGTCGGTTCGTGACACCCGATCCCTTAATTCTATGTGTTGGAAAGTGACACTCTGATCCCCTAATTCTACGTGTCGGTTCGTGACACCCGATCCCTTAATTCTATGTGTCAGAACGTGACACTCCGATCCCCTAATTCTACATGTCGATTCGTGACACCCGATCCACTAATCTCATTCTATCAATTCATCAATCCTTCTTTTATACCAAGGCATCATCAACCTCATTACTTTAGTTCATCAAGCCTTCTCTTATACCAAGGCATCATCATTAACAAAGAGATTAGGGTTTTTCAAGATTTAGGGTTCAATAGCTTCATCATGCTTATTTATTCACAATTATATAATCACATTCATGCAAGCATACAATTAAGCATATAGCAGGGTTTACAATACTACTAATACATATCATTCGCTATTAAGAGTTTACTATGAATAGCATAAAAACCATAACCTACCTCCACCGAAGAATTGAAATCAAGCAAGCTAATCCTCAAAATCCTTGCTTTCCTTTTCGTTCCTCTCTCTCTCTCTCTCTTGATCGATTCTCCCTCTCTTTGTTCTTTCTATTTTTCTTATTCAAAACCCTCTTTCTTTTACCCTAATTATCATATAATTAAGTATAAAAGATGAGGAATTAACCCACTAATTAACTCAAGGTTATCTCCTTTAACCCCCAAGTAGTTAATTTATTAACATTAACCCACTAAATTTATAATTATAGCAGGAATAGTCCAAAATGCCCCTTAAAACAATTAACAGAAATCCGACCCAGCCTGGGATTACGCAGCCTGTGATGGCCCATCGTGCCTGCGACGATCTGTCCTGCTGCTTCCGCCGCAGAGTTCAGAGACTCAATTCCACTAAAGGGTCTGTGACGGTCCGTCGTGCCCACGACGGTCCGTCCTGCCATGTCGTCACGAAGTTCAGAGAGTCGATTTCAGTACCCAAATTTCAGAATTTCTAAGTGTTTTGGAACGAGACCCCCTCGACGGTCCGTCGTGCCCATGACGGTCCGTCGTGGGGTCCGTCGTCTCAGCCAATTTTTCCAGAATAAAATCTGCTGCTCAAAACGACTAAACAGGTCGTTACAATAGATACCAATTTACCCATCGTTCGTCCTCGAACGATCACAAGAAGAAAAACAAGGGCGAGAAGGAGTACCTGAATCTGTAAACAGGTATGGGTATCTTGCTCGCATATCAGCATCCTTCTCCCAAGTGGACTCTTCAACTGGTCGATTCTTCCACTGAACCTTGATGGATGCAATCTTCCTCGATCTCAACTTGCGGACTTCTCTATCTAAAATAGCAACAGGTTCCTCCTCATAAGAGAAATTCTCATCAAGAAGGACTGAATCCCAACGAATGATGTAGTTTCCATCCCCATGGTATCTTTTCAACATAGACAGATGAAATACCGGATGCACTCCGGACAGCCCTGGAGGCAAGGCTAATTCGTAAGCCACCTCCCCTATTCGCTTAAGTACTTCAAAGGGACCAATATACCTTGGGCTAAGCTTACCTCGCTTACCAAACCGCATCACCCCTTTCATGGGTGAAACCTTCAGCAAGACTTGTTCACCCTCCATGAACTCTAAGTCTCTAACGTTTCAATCCGCATATTCCTTTTGCCTACTTTGAGGCGCTAAAAGCTTTTCTTGGATGCATTTCACTTTATCTAACGATTCCCTCAGAAGGTCAGTACCCCAAGGTCTAACCTCAAATGCATCAAACCAACCAATAGGAGACCTACATCTCCTACCATACAATGCTTCAAATGGGGCCATGTCAATACTTGAGTGATAGCTATTATTGTATGAAAACTCCGCTAAGGGTAAGAAGCTATCCCAATGGCCACCAAATTCTATCACACATGCACGAAGCATATCCTCCAACACTTGAATCGTTCGCTCAGACTGACCATCGGTCTGAGGGTGAAATGCGGTACTTAGATCCAACCTAGTACCCAATTCCGCATGCAATGTTTTCCAAAACTTAGAAGTAAAATGCGTATCTCTATCTGATATGATGGAGAGTGGAACTATATGCAATCGAACGATTTCTAAGATATAGATTTTGGCTAACTTCTCTGCTTTGTAGGTCACCTTGACCGGAATGAAGTGAGCAGACTTAGTTAACCTATCAACAATCACCCAAATAGAGTCATACTTACCCATTGTCTTTGGAACACCAACCACGAAGTCCATTGCAATTCTCTCCCATTTCCATTCAGGAATGGGCATTATCTGAAGTGTTCCTCCGGGCCTCTAGTGTTCATACTTTACTTGTTGACAATTTGGACATTTGGCAACAAAATCAACAATGTCGCGCTTCATTCTACTCCACCAAAAGTGTTGCTTTAGGTCACGATACATCTTGGTTGCACCAGGATGTATAGAATACCTTGAACTATGAGCCTCTGTAAGAATAACGTTGATCAAATCATCGACGCGGGGTACGCATACCCTTCCCTTAATTCTCAAAACACCTTCCTCATCGATTGTTGCTTCCTTAGCCTCTTTTCGCAACACTTTATCTCGGATCCGGATCAATTTCTCATCATTAAACTGCTTTCCCTTAATCTTGTCAAGGAAGGAAGATCTTACCTCCACGCAAGCCAAAAATCCTCCCTTCTCATTTACCTCTAATCTCATAAGGTCGTTAGCCAGAATCTGAACTTCTCTAGCCAATGGGCGTCTAGAAACTTGCAAGTGAGCTAGACTTCCCATGCTTCCTGCCTTTCTACTTAAAGCATCTGCCACAACATTAGCTTTTCCCGGATGATACAGAATAGTGATATCGTAGTCCTTCAGTAGTTCCATCCATCTTCTCTGTCTCAAATTCAAATATTTCTGAGTAAAGACTACTGTAGGCTACGATGATCCGTATAGACTTCACACTTAACCCCATATAAATAGTGTCTCCATTGCTTTAATACAAATACTACCCGCGGCCAACTCCAAATCATGGGTCGGATATTACGTTCATGCACCTTTTGCCTTGAAGCATAAGCAATTACATTCTTTTCTTGCTTAGCACTGCACCCAAACCCGAATAGGATGCGTCACAATAGACAATGAAATTCTTACCTTCCATTGGCAAGGTGAAATGGGTGCAGTAGTCAGCAAGTCTTGAGCTTCTGAAAGCTTTCTTCGCACTAGTCCGACCATACAAATGGAACATTCTGCTTAGTCAAGCTTCTCAATTGGGAAGCAACAGAAGAGAACCCCTTGACAAATCGGCGGTAGTAGCTAGCTAAACCAACAAAGCTCCTCACTTATGACACATTAGTAGGTCTCTCCCAATTCTTCACTGCTTCAATTTTAGATGGATCCACCATCACTCCATCCTTAGAAACCACATGCCCCAAGAAGGACACTGCATCTAGCCAAAACTCACACTTGGAGAATTGGCATAAACTTTTTCTCCCTCAACATTTCCAATACAATTCTCAAGTGCTCCTCATTCTTCTTCCTTACTCTTTGAGTATACCAATATATCATCAATGAATACGATGACAAAGAGATCCAAATATGGCTTAAAAATCCCATTCATCAAGCTCATGAAAGCAACAGGGGCATTCGTAAGCCCAAAGGACATTACTAAGAACTCATAATGCCAATATCTGGTCCGAAAAGCAGTCTTGGGCACATCTGTTGCCCGTATTTTCAATTGATAATAACCAGACCTCAAATCGATTTTCGAGAAGGTGCAAGCACCTTGTAACTGATCGAACAAATCATCAATGCGAGGAACAGGATACTTGTTCTTAATTGTTACCTTATTCAGTTGTCTGTAGTCTATGCACATTCGAAAGCTTCCATCCTTGTTCTTTACAAACAAAACAGGAGCACCCCAAGGAGATGCACTTGGTCTAATGAAGCCTTTTCCTAACAATTCTTGAAGTTGAGCCTTTAACTCTCTTAACTCCGCGGGAGCCATTCTATAAGGGGGTATAGAAATGGGGCAAGTACTCGGTTCCAGATCAATGCCAAAGTCAATATCCCTATCTGGTGGCATACCAGGAAGATCCGCAGGGAACACATCCAAAAACTTACGGACTACCGAAACCGACTCAATTGAAGGTACTTGGGTAGTGTCATCCCTGAGATGTGCCAAAAAAATCTAAACACCCTTTACTAACCATTTTCTTAGCACGAAGAAAGGAGATGATACGCACCGGAGTGGAAGTGTAGTCACCCTCCCACACTAACGGGTTTGTCCCAGGCTTGGCTAACGTCACAGTTTTAGCATTACAATCCAAGATCGCAAAATTCGGAGAAAGACAAGTCATACCCGTATTACATTCAAAATCAACCATTTCTAAGATAACCAAGTCTACATAAGTATTGCTCCCCACAAAATTCACCAAACAAGACCTATATACCTTTTCAACTATCACAGACTCACCCACCGGAGTAGAACACACGAATAGGCATGTCAAGTAATTCACAATGTAAATCAAGACCATTAGCAAATGAGGAAGATACATAAGAAAATGTGGATCCAGGATCAAACAATACAGAAGCCATGCAATCACAAACCAAAAGATTACCTGTGATGACAGCATCAGATGTCTCCGCTTCAGATCTCCCAGGAAAAGCATAACAATGGGCCCTATCACATTTCTTCCCGTTGCCCCTACCATGTTGTGCTGCACTGGCTCCAGTTCGCCCGTCACCCCGGCCGTTTTGGTGACCACTATTACCTCGGCCACCACGTCCTCCAGAATAACGACCTCTACCATGACCACCTCTACCTCTAGTTATTGGGGGTCTATAACTCTGTTTTGGACAATTCCTTCTAATATGTCCAGTCTCCCCACATCCATAACACTCTCTGGAGTCAAGCATAGGTCTCTCAGAGAAGTGTTGACCGTCTGCGGCGGACCCCCAACTACAGTCTGTAGTGAAGACTGAATTGGTCGGACTGAGTAAGCTCCTGAACCCTGTCCTCTAGAGTAAGAACCATTAAACTCACCTCCCTTTCGAAACCTTTTTGATGTCGATGCCATGGTGAAGTCATCTGCTTCACTCCTTCCACCTCTATCACGAAGTCTACCACTTCTTGAAAAGATTTTGCCGTAGCCGCTACCTGTAAGGCTGAAATCCTCAATTCTGACCTCACCCCTTCACAAAACGGCGAATCCGTTCTTGTGGACTGAAACAAAGTTGGGTGGCATACCTGGATAATGCACGAAACTTAGACTCATATGCAGTAACCGACATCCTACCTTGCTCTAGGCTCAAAAACTAATCTCTTTCCTATCCCTCAAAGTCCGGGGGATATACTTCTCCATAAACAAGCTAGAGAATAGGCCCAAGTCATAGGTGGCGCCTCTGTTGGTTGACACTCAACATGTGACCGCCACCACATTTTGGCGTTCCCCTTGAAACTGAAGTCACAAACTCAACACCAAACCGTTCTACTATACCCATCTTGTGTAGTAGCTCATGACAGTCAACCAGAAAATGGTAGCATCGTCAGATTAAGCACCCTTGAAGACTGGAGGTTTCAATTTCAAGAACTTACTGAAAAGTTCATGCTGATCATTTGTCATTATAGGCCCTGTAGTCAAACGAGGAAACATGCCTATTCCAATGAGGCATCATGCGGGGAGCCCCAGCAGCGGCATGTTGTACCTGGAACCTGAGGTTGCTGGTGCGGAAACACTAGAGGTGTCTGGCCTTGATCAGATAACCCGCTAAGATAAGCAAGAACCTGATTAATCATTCTGGGGTAGGTTGGGGTGGCAATTCCTCATTCTGCACTTGCTCATTTCCCTTCCTCCCCTCTCTTACCACTTCCTCAGTCGGTGGAGGAGTCACCGCCCTAGTACCAGATGGGCTAGGTGCTTGTCCTCTTTCTCTAGAGGACGCCTCCCGCGACCTCTACCACGCCTCTTGCCGCTGTTCCTCTCCGAGCTACAGCCCCAGTGGCTGGCTCAGAACATCCTGTCTTGCCGGGTGTTTGGTGTTGGTTGCATTCGTTGCTCTAGTTCTAACCATCTGCAAAATAGAGTGAAGATGGTCAGATACCAATTTGTATCACCTAGATACCAATTGGATCCAAGTATAGCCACGAAAGAAGAAAGAAAGAATGGAATTTTCCTAAAGTCTTATAGCCTCTCAAAGAAAGTAAAGGCGTCCCCCTACCGTTCCTTAAGACTCTACTAGACTCGTTCTTGTGTGATGAGACCAACGAACCTAATCTCTGATACCCAGTTTGTCACGGACCCAAAACGAGTCGCGAGTTGCACCCACACTTATCCTACTATGTGAGCGAACCAACCATGTAAACCCAACATTTTAACATAATGACCAAATACAATGCGGAAGACTTAACTTATTAATAAAGATCAATTCAATAACTTCAAAAATTCAACAACTATTATTCCCAAAATCTTGAAGTCATCATCACAAGAACATCTATCCTCAAACTACTAAACTAACAGTATTTAAGAAGCTAAATAAAAAAAGCTAGTTCATGCCGGAAGTTCAAGCAAGGCATCAAGACTTGAACAGGAAGATCAAGTCCAAGCTACAAGCATTAGCTCACCCTGAAAATCCGATGAAATGAAGACTGGCTAGAGTTGCGGTTGAGTTGAAGACGACGGTAGGTTTGCTGCACTCCACATATAACAAAGAAGAAACAAACAAGTAGGGATCAATACAAAACACGAGTACTGAGTAGATATCATCGGCCAACTCAAAATAAAAAACAGTATATATAAGATAATATCATAAATCAACTACAATACTCAACATGTAGCAACACAAGTACTATAATCATTAATAAGTACCGCCAATTTCACACATGGGACTCAAGCCTCAATCTCATACTCATTTGGGAATTAGGTTCATTAGATTGAGTATATTACATCTTTCAAGATTCATTATCTTTATTCCTTTGTGTCGGTACTTGTGGTTTACGTGCAATCCGCGCCCTACTACTATGTGTCGGAATGTGACACTCCGATCCCTTAATTCTACGTGTCGGTTGTGACACCCGATCCCTTAATTCTATGTGTCGGAACGTGACACTCCGATCCCCTAATTCTATGTGTCGGTTCGTGACACTCCAATCCCTAATTCTACGTGTCGGTTCGTGACACCCGATCCCTAATTCTATGGTCGGTACGTGACACTCCGATCCCCTAATTCTACGTGTCGGTTCATGACACCCGATCCCTTAATTCTATGTGTCGGAACGTGACACTCCGATCCCCTAATTCTACATGTCGGTTCGTGACACACGATCCTTAATTCTATGTGTCGGAACGTGACACTCGACCCCTAATTCTACATGTCGGTTCGTGACACCCGATCACTAATCTCATTCTATCATTCATCAATCCTTCTTTATTTACCAAGCATCATCAAACTCATTACTTTAGTTCATCAAGCATCTCTTATACCAAGGCATCATCATTAACAAAGAGATTAGGGTTTTTTCAAGATTTAGGGTTCAATAGCTTCATCATGCTTATTTATTCACAATTATATAATCACATTCATGCAAGCATACAATTAAAGCAGATAGCAGGGTTACAATACTACCAATACATATCATTCGCTATTAAGAGTTTACTATGAACCTAGCATGAAATCAAAACCATAACCTAGCTACCTCCACCGAAGAATTGAAATGCAAGATAATTCTCAAATCCTGCTTTCCTCTTCGTTCCTTCTCTCTCTTGATCGATTCTCCCTCTCTTTGTTCTTTCTATTTTTCTTATCAAAACCCTCTTTCTTTTACCCTAATTAGCAATAAATTAAGTATAAAAGATGAGGAATTACCCACTAATTAACTCAAGGTTATCTCCTTTAACCCCAAGTAGTTAATTATTAACATTAACCCACTAAATTTATAATTATAGCAGGAATAGTCCAAAACGCCCCTTAAAAACATTAACAGAAATCTGACACAAGCCTGGGATTACGGCAGCCTGTGACGGCCCGTCGTGCCTGCGACGGTCCGTCCTGCTGCTTCCGTCGCAGAAGAGTTCAGAGACTCAATTCCACAAAGGGCATGGACGGTCCGTCGTGCCCACGACGGTCCGTCCTG
Organism: Solanum peruvianum; assembly: GCA_027705065.1. Classification (NCBI taxonomy): domain Eukaryota; kingdom Viridiplantae; phylum Streptophyta; class Magnoliopsida; order Solanales; family Solanaceae; genus Solanum; species Solanum peruvianum. Next base: position 12,331,384 of record JAKWJD010001763.1, read on the forward strand.
CCATGTCGTCACGAAGTTCAGAGAGTCGATTTCAGTGCCCAAATTTCTGAATTTCTAAGTGTTTTGGAACGAGACCCCCTCGATGGTCCGTCGTGCGCATGACGTTCCGTCGTGGGGTCCGTCGTCTCAGCCAGTTTTTCCAGAATAAAATCTGCTGCTCAAAACGACTAAACAGGTCGTTACAATTACATTTTGTACAACTGCATATAAAAGTGTCAGTACATCCCAACTCCCATTTCTAATAAAAAAATGTCAAAACAAGCCTAATTAACATTTATTATTGTTTGTAAAACTCTTCATTTTACACAATTATAAAAATATCTTTATGGACCAATTTTAATAGTAAAAACATGTGTGAATTCTTTGAGATTTTTATTTTTGATCATTAATAATACACTTACTATTTCACCCTTAAATAATATTATTATTATTAAAGTGTCATTGTTTAATATATGAAAATTTCACACTACAAAATGAAAAGAAAAAAAACCTATAGAAAATGTTATTAAAATGTGGTTCCATATTAAATGTCACATCATTAAGTTACAAATAACATTAAAGAAAAGATATTTTGTTGTATTGTCATTATAAATTCATTATCACCTTTTTAATGCTATAACTGAAAACAAACATTCTAGAATATTTATGAAGACAAATTTGTCTTTGATCGTCCTCAACTTGGCTCTCTATAATGGATTATAGCACATAAATTGATAATATAGGAAAATTTAAAAGGAATAAAATAAAAAAGATAATAAATTTTTTGCTTTTAAAAGATTGTCACATCACCTTCTATACGTCTTAGTTTATATACTTCATGATTTGCAGGAGAGAGAAAACAAAAGCACAATTCAATCGACTCTATTAATAATGTTATATCAAAGCACAAAACAGTAAAATGTAGGTATAAGGTCACTCTGATAATTGAATCTCCAACGAATCTATTTGTAAATTAATTTGAAAAAAAGGCTTAGAGGAAATCAGCTATAGAGTTTCAAAATCTCTCCATGATTTTAAAGAGAACGTATAACTTCAAAATTTCTTAAATACTTGAGCTAGGGAGAAAGGTTACACCATAACTTATTAAATATGTTAGAGATTTGACAACTACATTTGATTTATATTTTGTTATTGTCGCATGATCCACATTTCAGATTCCTCTCCGTGATTTTCATTGATCTCATTGCTTCTAATACAAGCTCAATTGTTTCTTATTTAGCATATTAATGGTCAGTTTAGAAAAAAATTCATGCTAATGTAAATGAATGCACGTGTATCAATTACAAAAAATCAAAGGCTCAAGAAATTTCAACAATAGCCTTCACCGAGTTAGTTTTATAGAACTTCTTTTGTAGTTCAAAGTATTACTGAACTAAAACAACAACAATATCAAATCCGTTGGATCTATAGGATATCATTAAGTCATGATCACAGGATGAGAAATTAAGATGACAAAAAATTATTATGATAAGTGAAAAGTTTTGACGATTTGCTACACTCCAGAACTAGTGTGAAGAAGACAAAAATATACGAAAATATGTGGTTACATCTGTAACACACGTGTTGTCATGAAGAAGTAATTTTTTTTAAAAAAAATAAGTACCCAAGTTTACTAAAAAGTTAACTTCTATTACATTTTGTACAACTGCATGTAACAGTGTTAGTACATCTCAACTCGCATTTCAAAAAAATATATTAAAACAAGCTAATTAACAAATATTATTGTTTGTAAAAACTATTCATTTTAACACAATTATAAAAATATACTTATGGACAAATTTTAATAGTAAAAACATGTGTGAATTCTTCTAGATTTTTATTTTTGATCATTAATTATACACCTAATATTTCACCCTTAAATAATATTATAATTACTAAAGTGTCATTTCTTAATATATGAAAATTTCACACTAAAGAATGAAAAGAAAAAAAAACTATAGAAAATGTGATTGAAATGTGGGTCCATATTAACTGTCACATCATTAAGATACAAATAACATTAAAGAAAAGATATTTTTCTTGTATGTCATTATAAATCATTATCATTTTTTAATGCTATAACATGAAAACAAACATTCTAGAATATTTATGAAATGACAAATTTGTCTTTGATCGTCCTCAACTTGGCCTCTTCTAATAATGGAGTATAGCAATAAACTTATAATATAGGAAAAATGTTAAAACGGAATAAAATAAAAGATAAATTAAGTTTTTGGCTTTTAAGAGATTGTCACATCACCTTCTTATGTCTTAGTTATAACTTCATGATTTGCAGGAGAAGAAAACAAAAGGCACAATTCAATCGATCATTTACTATGCTATATCAAAGCACAAAACAAAAAAAATGTAGGTATAAGGTCATCTGATAAGTGAATCTCCTAAAAATATATTCGTAAATTAATTTGAACAAAAAAACTTAGAGGAAATCAGCTATAGAGTTCAAAATCTCCATGATTGTAAAGAGAAGGTATAACTTTAAAATTTCATGATAACTTGATCTAGGGAGAAAGGTTCCACCATAACTATTAAATATGTTAGAGATTTGTTATTGTCGCATGATCCACTTTTCAGCTTCCTCTTGTGATTTTCACTGATCTCTTTGCTTCTAATGCAAGATCAATTGTTTCTTATTTCAGTACTTATATGCTCAGTTTAGAAAAAAATTCATTCTAATGTAAATGAATGCATGTGTAATCAATTTACAAAAAAAATAAAGGATCAGAAAATTTCACAATAGCCTTTACCGAGTTTAGTTTAATAGAACTTCTTTTCGTGGTTCAAAGTAATATTGAACTAAAACAATAACATCCGTTGATATATACGATATCAAGTCATGATCACAGGATGAGGAAAATAGAACTGACAAAAAATTACTGTGATATTGGAAAAGGTTGACAATTTGCTACACTCCAGAACTATGTGGAAGAAGAAAATTTATGATAAGATTGTTGTTACATCTATAACACACGTGTTGTCACTGAAGCAATATTTAAAAAAAAAATTAATTAGCAAGCTATACCTGAAAAGTATAACTTCTATAACATTTTGTACAACTGCATGTAACAGTGTTAGAACATCTCAACTCCCATTTCTAAAAAAAGAAAAATGTCAAAACAAGCTTAATTAACATTTGTTATTGTTTGTAAAAACTCTCATTTAACACAATTATAATAATATATTTATGGACCATTTTAATAGTAAAAACATGTATGAATTCTTCTAGATTTTTATTTTTGATCATTAATTATACACTTACTATTCACCCTTAAATAATATTATAATACTATAAAGTGCCATTTTTTATTATATGAAAATTTCACACTACAAAATGAAAAGAAAAAAAACCTATAGAAAATGTTATGAAAATGTGGGTCCATATTAAATGTCACATCATTAAGATACAAATAACATAAAAGAAAAGATTTTATTGTATTGTCAATATAAATTAATTATCACTTTTTTAATGCCATAACATGAAAACAAACATTCTAGAATATTTATGAAATGACAAATTTGTCGTTGATCGTCCTTGAACTTGGCTCTTCCATATAATGGATTATAGCACATAAATTGATATATAGGAAAAATGTAAAAAAGGAATAAAATAAAAACATAAATAATTTTTTTGGCTTTTAAGAGATTGTCACATCACCTTCTATATGTCTTAGTTTATATACTTCATGATTTGCAGGAGAAAACAAAAGGCACAATTCATTCGATCTATTACTAATGCTATATCAAAGCACAAAACAGTAAAATGTAGGTATAAGGTCACTCTGAAATTGAATCTATTACGAATATATTCGTAAATTCATTTGGAAAAAAAAACTTAAGGAAATCAACTATAGAGTTTCAAATATCCATCATTTTAAAGAGAACGTATAATTTCAAATTTCATGATGACTTGAGCTAGCGAGAAAGGTTCCACCATAATTATTAAATATGTTAGAGATTTGACGACTACATTTGATTTATTTTGTTATTGTCGCATGATCCACTTCAAGCTTCCTCTCCGTGATTTTCATCGATCCCATTGCTTCTAATGCAAGCTCAATTGTTTCTTATTTCGTTTTATTAAATGGTCAGTTTAGAAAAAAATTCATGCTAATGTGAATGAATGCTGTGTAATCAATTTACAAAAAATCAAAGGCTCAAGAAATTTCACAATAGCCTTTCCCGAGTTTAGTTTTATAGAACTTCTTTTTGCGGTTCAAAGTATTACTGAACTAAAACAACAACAATAACAAATCCGTTGGATCTATACGATATCGAAGTCATGATGACAGGATGGTGAAAATAGAGATGACAAAAAATTACTGTGATATTGAAAAAGGTTTGACAATTTGCTACACTCCAAAACTATGTGGAAGAAGAAAAATATACGATAAGATTGTTGTTACATCTGTAACACACGTGTTGTCATTGAAGCAATATTTTTAAAAAAATAAAAATAAATTACCAAGTTATACCTAAAAAGTATAACCTCCATTAATTTGTACAACTGCATGTAACAGTGTTAGTATATCTCAACTCCCATTTCTTAAAAAAAAAATAGGGTGATATATATATATATATATACACACACACCACACATACTTAACTTACTTTATAAATTGAAAATTTAAATTTGAACTTTCAAGTTTGAAATTTGAATATTAAATTTGAAATTTGAAATTTCAAAACTTAAACATTTTTATTAGGTAGAAATGTTATTGAAACTAAATAAATTAAAAATGTTATTTAATTATATATAATTTCAATATAAATAAGTAAACATATAAAAAGTAAACATCAATGTCCCATCCCGTCTTGTCTCCCCAAGCACTATCTCAACTTGTAAGTATAGTGGGATGTATGGGACGTATTTTTGTCTCGTCAATACTGGTCCCTCATGGCCCGGTCCCAAGTGAATCACGGCCAAGGACGTCCCTCTTCCGTCCCGTTCCCTTCGTCCCATCCCACAATCCCTGTCCACTACACTTGCTAGGCCTAGTCCAACCTCTTTTTGTTTTTCTTGTGCTTGTCCTTGATCTTGACATTAGGATCTTTTTTCTTTCTCTTTTCAATTCTTTTGTTCTGTCTTTTCCTTTAGACTTACAAGAAACAGAAGAACTTTCAACTTCATCTCATCCCAAACAAAAATGTCAAGGCATCTGCCGCCACAATTGCACTAGAAAGATCATTAATGCTCTGCCTTCGTAGTTCATTATGTGTCCATTTTTGTAATTCATAAAGGAAAATATGCAACTTATCCTCCTCAAATATGTTTTTAATATCCAGAAGAAAAGAAGAAAAATTCTTGACATAGTCTCTAATAGATTTGGCCTGCCTTAGTGTCTTCAAATGGTCCTTAGCAATCCAACCTACGTTGCGAGGGAAGACCTAACCCCTCAACCTTTTTTGAGAAGTTCCCTCGAATCAATCTTAGGATGTTCAACACTCGTCCAAACATTCTTGTAGTCCACCATAATAATATATCATCCATTAGATACATAGTAGTGATTAAAACCTTATCTTCATCACGTCATGGGCTGCAATGAAATATTGTCTCATATCCCATAAGAATTTTCGAGTTTCTTGGCCCTCCTTTTGCCTCCAATGCCTTAGGCTCAGAATTTTCACCTTAGAATACTCACCACGAGTTGTTCTAGATACCGTAATAACCAAACACAAGATGATAAGTTCGATTTAGAGGATTTATTTTTCCTTCCACACTTTGTCAACTTCAATTCGAAGGGCCTCAGTATCCTTCATAATGCCGTCAATATTTAATAACATTGCCTCACTAAAACTCAGGCTCTCCGTTAGTTGTTCTACGATGTCAGCCCGATATATATAAATCCATTTCTGAACGAAATTTTTCAAATTCAGTTTTCATTCCATAGAACTACGTGATCAGATCCAATAATTTGGGTCATCAAGTCGTTCATCAGTTCTAATAGAAGCTTCAATTCCACGTACATGTTCATGTAATTCAACATTCGTCACCATCTTTTGATTCCTAGAAATACGGTGCTATGATATCTATTTGTAAGGGGTTTGATCTTTGAACACTAATTAGTTCACTTATTATCTAACTTCAGTAGCCAACAACCCTATTGACGTCAGCCTTCCAATAGCCAAATTTAGGACTGTTTTGGTTTTAAGTCGAATATGTGCAACAACATTTTGAGACTAACAGTTGTACATTTTTGTAGGAAACATAAAATAGTATGCATCAATATAGAATATAGCCAAGAAATTTAGGAAAGTAGAATGAGACCATTAGCTTTACGTAATTCAATTCTCAACTCGTACTAATTAAAGGTAATATACGAGGACACTTAATTAGGTTTATACCAGCCTTGGCATTATAAGATTACCCTATACCTTATACTTAGATTAGTCACTGTATTTAGTATTCCCTAATTCCTAGAACAAACAACTAAATGAAAATTACACCAAAAGGCGACCTACACATTTTTAATTCTATTTGCAACCAACTACCGACAAGTGGTGTAAAACAAAGGAAACACTTGTTGGGCTTATGCTTGGCATGTGCTTTGTAACCGCCTGGGAGATTTGACTTTTCATGTCTTCAAGTCTAGCTGCACACATGCCTACCGCAACCTTAGTCTTTTCATTCTTGCACTGCTCCCACTCAATGTTGCCATGCAAATGTCCAAAACCATGCTCTTTGCTTTATTGACTTAGCTTTGCTTGTCGTTTGCCCTTTCATGTCTTTGAATATTAATGTCATGCCTACATGATATTGTTAAGCCTTCACATAGTCAAGTCCTCATCATGTTGTCTTGCCTTCAAGTCCTCAGTCCTCACTTGTCACTGCAGAATCAAGCCTTGGTGTTATTACGTACAACTTAGCTTTTGAACAGTTTGTCATCAATTTAACCTTGCATGTTTGTTTCCTTGGCCTATAAAAGTGACAAGGTTAACATGCTTTAGAACCTTGTTTATGCACCCATTTAACTGAGTGACTTAGATTAGGGGTCTAACACTTACATACTATCCTAAGGTAAATGGGGCTTGATAATAGATGGATAATATGGATAAAATTCAACAACACTATAGTTAAGTACCTTATATTTGTGAATAGGTCTAGGGTGGCAAACCGTGGATTGGATCGAATTTGCATGGGTTAAATATGGTTTGAGAAAAAATGGTTTGGATTACAATCCATTCAAATATAATATGGGCAAATATGGATTTGGTTAATATGGTTGGGCAAAATGGTTCTAACCCATTTAAATAAATTTATTTATCAAAAACATAAAAATACCCCTCCCGACGTACCCCCCCCCACCCACCACCTTTCACCATCCTATACCTAAAGAATTTTTGTTTTCCAAAAAACAAAAAAAAAAGTCTGTCTTTTCAAAAAAAAATTTTACCCCCTCCACCGGGTACACTCCAACCCACCTGCCAAGCCTTTCACCAACCTACTCCTAAATTATTTGTTTTCCAAAGACAAAAAAAAATCTGTTTTTCAATTAAGTTTCAAGATTATTTCATTTTCTGAAAAATTAATTTTTTTAATTTATTTTATAGCACAATTAAGACTTTTGAGTGAAAGTGAAAATAAGTGATGTAATATGGATCAATATGGATACCCATTTTGATCATATTTGTAGAGACTCCTAAAATAGATTGAAGTCCATATTTAACCAATTTAACTATGAGTGATCCAAGACATTAAATATGGTCAAAATGGACTCATTTTATTATTATGGACTTAAATTGTCAACCCTAAATAGGACACATGTGGGTTGCTTCCCTCCCTAAAGAAGCATTAGACAGGGGATCCTATTTCAACATTCTTATTCATCTAAGCAATAAGAGGCCTCAACAAAATGATTCAGAAACAAGTTCATTGCATTGGATTGAAACGTTTATGATAGAAAGATACTTGGGATCTTCGGCTAATGCGTCACATTTGCTCTATGCAGTGAAACATTTCCTTCCACAAACTCGAGTCTTACTTTGGATGCTCATTATAAATCCAACTGAAATTTGGTTCAATTTTACTGAAAAGTTTGAGAAGAGGTAGGCAAAATGAAAAAGAAAAATCTCGCCTTAGGTGGGAGAGTAACACTTATCAATAGTGTTCTAGACAAGTTATCTACTTATTGCATGGCCTTGTCCCCAATGTCAACTGAGGAGAACATATAGACATGATAAGAAAGAATTACATCTAGGAAGGTGACATAAAGGAACACAAATTTAATGTCACCAAATGAAGAAGATCACAAACCAAAATACCAAAAAGGTTTTGGCATTAAGAAACTTGCAGGTCACAAACAAAAGTAAGATGATGAAGTGGTCATAGAAGTATAACTGGGAGAGGTGGGGCTCTAAAAAGATGTTATCACAGCTAAGCATAGAACATTGAATCAATGGTTCACAGATATTACTACACTTCCTTATGGAGTTAGATTCTAAAAATGTATTAGGATGTTATGAGACACATTTGGTTAGTTAGTATACTCACTTTGAAATTTGGATTGGGTAATGGTTTACTCTTACAATAGTATAAAGGGTATATATGCTCTAGTTTTTGGACTGCAGGGGCACAAATGTCCCTAAAGTGTGACGGAGGGTACCTGCATACCAGTTACGATAGTTGGGAGGTATATTTTGTTGGACTATTGGCCATGTTCCAGCCAAAGGCCCATGGCCTAATCCTACTTGAAAAAGGATTGAAATTATTCTCCTTATTTGGTTTTCAGTTCTATTAGAAAAAGGATTGGAATTGTAATCCTATTTGTAGTTAGTTCTGATTTTGTAAGGAAAAGCACAACTCTATTAAGAGAGGATGATCTTGAGATAATAATTAATTACTCATTGGTATTGTATTTGAAAGACCTTAGAACATAAGAGAGGTTTTTGAGAGAGCTTTAACAAGAAAAGAGAGAAAGAAAATGGTTCTTTTGCTGCAGTCTTTTTCTCCGACCAACAACCTTCAGATCGTGTTTCCTGATTAACTAACCGTTGGATGGATCTGAAATTTGGACTGACTGTTTCTAACATCTTGTTGGTTGATTTTAATGGTGGAGATCGGATTTAGAGGTCAGAAAGATCCTGTTTTAGGTCCCGAACAGAAGATTTGTTTGGGTGGTGTTTCTTTCTATTTATCTTTTGTTGGTGTAGCTATTGTTTGTTCTCTTTTGGCACTTGTTGTGTAGCCATTAGAAGAATATTTGTAAACCTCTTATTGGTATAGTAAAGCGATTTGGATATTGTCTATCCCGTAGTGCTTACCTTCGGTTTGAAGGGTTTTTCCACGTTAAACTTGGTGTTCTTTATTGTTAGATTTTCATTTTCATTTTTTCGTCACAACATTTTTATCCTTTTTTTCTTTTATTATTGCTGCTAATAGGGAAAGGAACCACTGGCATACGATATTTAGATGGAATGTGCATGACTCTAAAGTGAATTATTTTAAAATTGAATTATTAAAGTGATATATACACTATTTCTTAGAACGTGTGTTGCGCGTTGTGCCGTACAATTATTTTAAAATTGAATTATTATATAGAAATGTTGAAATCAAAAATATTCTTTTTACCAATATATATTTTATTCATTAAATAAAATTTATACTAATGAAATAGTACATTATCATCAAGCAAGAAATACGGAAAATTAATTATGATACTATAGCCTCTAATAATATGAATATATCTATATGATTTTATTCTCAATAATCTCTCTTACACTCCTAATATAGGTAAGTACAGAGACATGTAGCTACTTAAAAACCATACCAGTAAAGAAAGGATTTAAAAAAAAAATATCATAAAATTCATTTAAAAACAAATATAAAAGTCATAAATTAATAATTCCAGCACTAGTAAAAATAGACTTGTACGTTCATAATTTCATAGATGATTAAATTAAAGAAATATAAAACGATAAGATACAAAAAGAGTAAAGAATAAAATACCACATTTATACCCATCTTAAGAATTTTCTTATAACAATTTATAGTAAAACGAAACATATAAGGAGTAAAATTCTTAACGATACCTGTCCGTACCGATCAAAATCAAAAGCCTTAATAATGATCCAAGTGCTTCACTTCTTTAAATGTACAAAAAATTGATAACCTTTTTAGGGATTCTTATAATGAAATAACAAAATGATTTATATAAATAAAAATAGAGGAATATCAAAGACGTCTTTAAGTTAAAATTAAATATTTCAAAGATATGAATATAAAAAAATATGAAAGGTTGAATCTTAAGAATACAAATTGAATAGGTAATTAGATATGAATTATGAAGTTGAATATTTAATGCAAAAGGAAGAAGAAAATAATAATAAGTAAATAGAAGAGAGAAAAATATTAGGGCGAATGATATTTAATTAAATAGTATTGTCATATTATTTCTAGTGAACAAAAATAACCACATCATAACAATAAGACTTCAAATATAATTCTTTGAGTTTCCCATACATGAAAGTAATTAATTACTTTTATGAACTGCATAAAATACAAAATGCACATAAATTTTCATAAAGTCAAATATTACTACATTAATTAAGTTATTTTTATTATTTTAGAGAAGGGGAAAAGGTAAAGTTAGAGTATCATATACAAGTTTTCGCGTACTAAATATATAAATGCACATACTTTTATAGATATTTTAACTTTTATTTTTTTATTCTACACCTTTTCACTAGTTTATATATATATATATATATAGATATATATATATATATATAGATATATATATATATATATATATAGATATATATATATATATATATATATATGTTATTAGTTTAAAGTTTATGCTTATTATTAAAATTTTTGCAAATCTAAAATGCTAAAAAGAAATTCTAAAGGTTAATAATTATGGAATATGAGAGCATTTCCACCACATCGAATGGAATGAACTAATGAGTGAGAATGTATTTGTTTTCTCTTGTTTCTTTTTAATGAAAAATTATTACTGTTGTCAATCTGTGTTATGAAAATCAGAAATTACTGGTTGTAATAAATCATTCAGAAACACGAAGTAACTGAGATTTTTAGAACCAGTAAGATGAACAACAATTTTATTTGTAACAAAATAATTGAATCTGTAAAAACTTACCAGAATCTGGAATACTCTTTTGAATAATTTAGGAAGAAAATCAAGTCCACTGAATTCATATTGTCCCCTTAAGGAAATTATTCCCCTCTAGTATCCGAGGTTTGATTTGGAATATAACCTCCCAGGGTAAAATGATCTTAATCAGTAGAGTATAGATACCAAAATCTCTACTGTCAGCGAATCAATCCACAGCAGGAAAGTACACGAATAAATATGTGTTTTTAAGAAGAAGGAAGATCAGAAAATTCGTAGGGAAATATTCTGATGATTGAATGACATTTATAGGCAAGAAGAATATATTCTGAAAGGTTGCAATCCTTTCAGAATTGACACGACCATTAATGAAAGGTTGCAAACTTTCAAATGGTATTGCCTGTTCCTGAAAGTTGCAACCTTTCAGAATAGTCATGGTGAGAATTTTTAAATATAACGGAATTTAAAACGGGTCACGCGTGCGGATTCGAGTTGGGTCGGGTTAACTAAAAAGTTGAAAACATTTCGGTTAACTTCTGTTATCAACTAGTTAATTGAAAATATTTTTAGCCATTTAATTAAATAAATAAATATTTTAAATAAATTTGATCTCTCGATCGATCATTTGTCAAAGCCAAAGCCAAAGCCAAAGCCAAAGCCGAAGCCGTAGCCGTAGCCGAAGCGAGCGACGACGACGACGGCGCGAGGGGGGTCCCTCTTTCCAACCCTTTTAACAATTAATAGAAGTGTTTATTTATTGGGAAAATGCACAAGTACCCCCTCAACCTATGTCCGAAATCCCAGAGACACACTTATACTATACTAATGTCCTATTACCCCCCTGAACTTATTTTATAAGTAATTTTCTACCCCTTTTTAGCCTACGTGGCACTAGTTTGAAAAAAAAGTCAACCATCGTTGGACCCACAAGATAGTGTCACGTAGGTCGAAAAGGGGTAAAAAATTATTAATAAAATAAGTTCAGGGGGGTAATAGGACCTTAGTATAGTATAAGTGTGTCTCTGAGATTTCAGGCATAGGTTGAGGGGGTACTTGGGCATTATCCCTTATTTATTTAAACTGTCCTATTTTCATTTCCATTATCGATGAGGGACTATTGCCTTTTTCACTAAAGCATTAGAGGACTTTTCAAGTTCCCAACCTTTCAAGTTCTAAACTTTTCCAATTCCTCTCTTTCCGTCTATTTCCCATCAATTCTTGCTACATACCCAACAATCCCCCACATTGATGGGTAATAGTTATAGCATAGGAATGCACGGACAATTGTGTACTTTACAAGCAAGGATTAATTGCATCTGGATAAGTAGGTTTCCCCTTGGACTTTCTGTAGTTAACATATGTAGGATATACTCGGTCAATCGGTAGATGTGATATCTTTGAACCGTCGAACTTTGATGTATACCTAGACAACCATATGTCACACAATTAACCCTTTACTGTTTATGATTCTTACGGTTGTGTTCATTTCGGCCATGAACACCTCCTGGTTTCATGAGTGTATAGAGAATAGGCTTTTGACATAAAATTCTCTTTGAAGCGGCTTCCACTTCACACTCACATAGGTGATTTCTAACTGTGTCATCTCGTAGATACACTATTTGGTCAAATCTACCAAACTTATCAAATCATTAAAAACTTTAATCTTTATTATCCCATTTACAAGCCTTAAAGTCTTAACCTTTTCCTAACATTGTCTTCATCATGATAATGGATTGAGTTAATTGACAATGTCGAACCGTCAGCCACAATTTTATTTTTCTCCTTGAATCTAGCTCTTGGGATCTCCAGTCTGCTAGATAGAGTTACCGTCATGCTAACTTGCCCTAAGCCGTAAACACATTCCCTTAGATGATCTTTCAACTGCCTCTCTCACTAGGCCTTTCGTTAGTGGATCTGACACATTATCGCTTGACTTTACATAGTCAATTGTGATAATTCCACTAGAGAGCAGTTGTCTTACAGTGTTATGTCTACGTCGTATATGACGAGACTTCCCGTTGTACATAACGCTTCCTGCCCTACCTATTGCTGCTTGACTATCGTAATGTATGCAAATTGGTCCAACAGGTTTGGGCAGAATGGAATATCCTCTAGGATATTCCGGAGCCATTCCGCTTCTTCACCAGCCTTATCCAAAGCAATGAATTCAGATTCCATTGTGGAGCGAGCAATACATGTCTGTTTGGAAGATTTTCAGGAGACAACTACTCCACCAAGTATGAATACATAACCACTCGTGGATTTTACATCATTTGCCCCGGTGATCCAATTTGCATCACTATATCCTTCAATCACCGCAGTATATTTTGTTATAATGCAAAGCATAATGTTGTGTCCATTTAAGATAACCCAACACACATTTCATAGTCAGCCAGTGAGTTTGATTCGGATTACTAGTGTACCGACTCAGTTTACTAATAACACATGCTATATCTGGTCGCGTGGAATTCATAATATACATCAAACTTAGCAACACTCTAGCATATTCCAATTGAGAGTCACTTTGACCTTCATTCTTTTTAAATGTACAACTTAAATCAATTGGAGTTTTGACAACATTGCAATTCAAGTAATTGAACTTATCCAATATTTTTTTTAATATAATGAGATTAAGATAATGCTAGTCCCTGGGGAGTTTTTATAATAATCCTGACCCCTAAGATCAAATCAGCAACTCCTAAGTCTTTCATATCGAACTTGTTGGACACCATGCGCTTAGTAGCATTTATATATCGTCAATTTCTTTACTCATTATTAACATGTCATCAACATTCAAACAAACAATGACTTCATGATTCATAACGTTTTTAATGTAAACACATTTATCACATTCATTAATCTTGAATCTATTTGCCAACATTATTTGATCAAATTTAGCATGCCATTGTTTGGGTGCTTGCTTGAGTCCATAAAGTGACTTCACAAGTCTGCACACTTTCTTTTTTTTACCAGGAACTATAAACCCTTCAGGTTGCTCCATGTAAATTTCTTCCTCTAACTCTCCATTTATGAAGGCTGTCTTTACATCCATTTGGTGGATTTTAAGACCATGCACTGCTGCCAGTGCTATTAACATCCTAATTGATGTTATCCTTGTTACTGGAGAGTATGTGTCAAAGTAGTCCAGACCTTCCTTTTGTCTGTACCCATTAACTACCAGTCTAGCCTTGTATTTGTCAATAGTCCCATCAGGTTTCATTTTCCGTTTAAAGATCCACTTTGATCCTAAAGGTTTATTTCCTGGAGGAAGATCAGTCAATTCCCAAGTGTGATTGCTTAAATTGATTCAATCTCACTATTGACAGCTTCTTTCCAATAAGTTGACTATGACGAAGACATAACTGCTTTAAATGTTTGAGGCTGATTTTCAAGCAATAGTGCTACAAAATCTTGTCTGAAAGAAACAGATTTTCGTTGTCGAGTACTTCGCCTAGGTTCCTCACTAGTTAGAATATTTTCCATTGATTCTTCTCGTGGTCGTTTAGGTCTTTCACTTATTGACTCACTTTCATTTTTATACGGATAAATGTTTTCAAAAAACTCTGCATTATCTGATTCAATTATCGTATTAACATGAATCTCAGGATTATCAGATTTGTGAACCGAAAATCGATAGGCTTTACTATTCACAGCATACCCAATAAAGACACAATCTATTTTTTTGGGTCCAATTTTAACCCTCTTTGGTAAAGGAACCTCTACCTTGGCTAAACACCCCCACACTTTAAAATATTTCAAGTTGAGTTTTCTTCCTTTCCATAAATCATATGGAATTGATTAAGTTTTTCGATGGGGTACTCTATTGAGTATTTTATTAGCTGTAACGATGGCTTCCCCCCAAAGGTTTCGCGGTGAACAAGAATTAATCATTAAGGAATTCATCATTTCCTTTAATGTTCTGTACTTCCGTTCTGCCAAACCATTTGACTGTGGTGTATAAAGTGCAGTAGTTTGATGAATAATACCATATTCCAAACATATCTCTGCAAAAGGAGATTCATATTCTCCACCCCTATCACTCCAAATCATTTTTATCTTTAGATTCAATTGGTTTTCCACTTCATTTTTGTATTGCTTAAATGCATCAATTGCTTCATCCTTACTATTAAGCAAATATACATAACAAAATCAAGTTCACTCATCAATAAAAGTTATAAAATACTTTTTTCCACCACGAGATGGTGTTGACTTGATATCGCAAATCTGTGTGAATTAAGTCTAAAGTTTTAGAATTTCTTTTAACAGACTTGTAAGGATGTTTAACCAACTTGTTTTTCACACAAATTTCACATTTTGATTTATTGCATTTAAAATCAGACAATACTTCTAGATTAACCAATTTACGCAAGGCTTTGTAAGTAAATGTCTCAAACGGGCATGCCATAACTCACTTAACTCCAATAAGTATAAGAAGCAGAATTTTTATTAATACGGTCAACAACCATTACATTTAGTTTGAAAAGACCCTCATTGAGGTAGCCCGTTCCTATGAACATTTCATTCTTACTTATTACAGCTTTATCACTAACTAGGACACACTTAAACCCGTTCTTAACGAGTAGTGCAGCAGAAACTAAATTCTTCCTAATAGTAGGGACATGCAGAACATTGTTCAAAGTCAACACTTTGCCGGATGTCATTTTCAACATTACTTTCCCAGTTCCTGCAATCCTTGCTGTTGCTGTGTTTCCCATGAATAAATCTTCATTGTACTCAGTAGGAGTGTACGTTGCAAAGGCTTCTTTCGCAGAGCAAATATGTCTAGTGGCACCTGAGTCGAGAAACCACTCCTTGGAATTTCAAACTAAGTTACACTCCGATATCATTGCACACAAGTCATCTGCATCATCCATATTTTCCACGATGTTTGCTTTACTTTTGCCTTTGCCTTTGTTTTTGTCCTTTCTTGGAGCATGACAATCAGAAGATCTATGACCACCCTTGCCACAATTATAACAGTTGCCTTTGAATTTCTTCTTAGCCTGTTCTGAATTCTGCCCGTTGGATTTCTTTCTCTTTTTGTCTTTTGTAGAAGCTTCTTCAACAATATTAACTCCAATGATTGTTGAACTCTTACGCGACTTGTTTTCGGCATTTTTGTTATCTTCCTCAATCTTGAGCCGAATCACAATATCTTCAAGCTTCATTTCTTTATGCTTGTGCTTTAGATAATTCTTGAAATCATTCCACAAAGGAGGCAACTTCTCGATCATTGCAGCCACTTGAAAAGCTTCATTTACTACCATATCTTCAGCAATCAGATCATGGAGAATAAGTTGAAGTTCCTACACTTGTGATCCAACAATTTTACTATCTACCATTTTATAGTCTAAAAATTTTGCGACCACTAACTTTTTCAAGCATGCATCTTCTGTCTTATATTTTTTCTCAAGTGCATTCCACAACTCTTTTGAAGTTGTTATTGCACTATTGACATTATATAAGTCATCCTCTAAAGCACTCAAAATGTAACCTTTACATAGGAAGTCTGACTGTTTCCATGCTTCAACAACCATAAATTTTTCCCTGTCTGACATATCATCAGCAGGAACTGGAGTATCTTCACTTGTAAATTTCTGCAGACCAAGAGTGGTAAGCCAGAAAAATACTCGTTGCTACCATCCTTTGAAATTCACACCTGTGAATTTACCCGATTTCTCTGCTTGAGATACAAGAGTTCGGGTTGGTGCAGCAACAGCCACTGTAACACCAGTGTTTTTCATTTCTGATAAACAAAATTGATACAATATAAGTAAGCAATAAATTATAATTGCAGAATTAAAGGAGTGTAAAATCACAAAGATTTTTGTCTCCACCAGAAACACAGATTTAATAATTTCCTTAAGATTGTTGTCAATCTGTGTTGTGAAAATTAGAAATTACTGGTTTTAATAAATCATTCAGAAATACGAAGTAACTGATATTTTTAGAAACATTAAGTAAGATGAACATAAATTTTATTTGTAAAAAAATAAATGAATATGTATAAACTTACCAGAATCTGAATACTCTTTTGAATAATTTAGGAAGAAAATCAAGTCCACTGAATTCACAGTGTCCCCTAAAGGAAATTATTCCCCTCTAGTATCCGAGGTTTGATTTGGAATATAACCTCCCAGGGTAAAATGATCTTAGTCAGTAGAGTATAGATACCAAAAACTCTATTGTCAGCGAATCAATCCACAGCTGGAAAGTACACGAATAAATATGTGTTTTTAAGAAGAAAGAAGATCAGAAAATTCGTAGGGAAATATTCTGATGACTGAATGGTAATTATAGGCAAGAAGAATATGTTCTGAAAGGTTGCAACCCTTTCAAAATTGACACAACCATTAATGAAAGGTTGCAAACTTTCAAATGGTATTGACTATTCCTGAAAGTTGGAACCTTTCAGAAAAGTCATGGTGGAATTTTTATATATAACGGAATTTAAAACGGGTCACGCACGCGGATCCGAGTTGGGTCAGGTTTACTAAAAAGTTGAAAACATTTCAGTTAACTTCTATTATCAACTAATTAATTAAAAATAATTTTTGGCCATTTAATTAATTAAATAAATAATTAAAATAAATTTGTCCAAAAAATTATCTCTCGATCGATCATTTTCCAAAGTCAAAGTCGAAGTCGTAGCCTAAGCAAGCGAGAGACGACGACGACGGCGCAAGGGGGGTCCCTCTTTCCAACCCTTTTAACAATTAATAGGAGTGTTTATTTATTTAAACTCTCCTATTTTAGTTTCCATTACCGATGACGGACTATTGCCTTTTTCATTAAAGCATTAGAGGACTTTTCAAGTTCCCAACCTTTCAAAATCTAAATTTTTCAAATTCCTCTCCTTCCCTCTATTTCCCATCAATTCTTGCTACATACCCAACAATTACTAGATAGCAGTTATAAAATATTATAGTGCGGATGTCCACTACACCAATAAGTTACTCACCCATTATCTCCGCTACTTTCCTCATTATGAAGATAATCATAACCTCCATAACCTCCACCTTTATAACCATTATTATTTTAACCTTTTACTTTGATAACCTTCCCATTATATTCATGTTTATGTCATTTATGACTAACCTTTTGTATGCCTCTATGTTACACTATAACTAGAGGCATAAGACTTCATATTGTATAGACTTGAAGGTTTGGTGAATACTTGAATAAGAAAAGCTCTCATATTCTTGTCTCCCTATTTCTATTGTTTTCATCTTCTATATCTCTTGTCTTATATTCTTCTTTTCTTTATCTTTATATTGTTAGTTTGCTCATTCTTCGTCAAGAATCAATGGTAAGTGATTTTTATGAATTATCCTAGCAAATTTTTGGTTGCATGGTATACTTCATAACCTATATACTATTTTTACTAACAAAGCTTATTTTCTAGTTATTCTAAAATGATTAATAAATTAGAGTAATGTTGATAACAATGTTGAAAGGTACTATTAAAATGTTTGGATTCATATTAATACTTAAGATTTTTATATGATTCTAACATGTTGCTTAAATTAATTGATTTTGTTCATTTTCTTATATATTAAGTAAAGTTCAGATTATATTTATGATTTTTGATAAAAAAAAAATTTTGGTAATGTATTTAGTTTATTAAGGCATTGATTGAGGGTAAGACGGTGAATTCAGATTTCACCGCACCAAGTGGATAAGACATTGAATAAAAATCTTGGTGAACCATGATAATAAGAAGTTGGGTTCAAGTCCCATTTATTTATGACCAAAGGTGTCTCTATATAGGTAAGACATTGGGTCTAAGTCCTACTGCACTATAGTGATGATATGATGATGACTAACATAAAGTTTTATACTTTTGACTGAAAGTCATGAAATTTACCCAATTAATTTGATCCATTCTCTTATGTCAATGTGTTATATTAATTTGTCTGAAAAATGACAAGTGGTTCAATGTATGAACATGGGTATGGTAAAATGTTAATGGTCATCATTATGATAATTAAAAGGAAGAACATTATGAGTTCTTAAAATATTCCTTCAAATATGAGGATAATTGTTAAAGTTAATTTTTATCCATCAAAATGGTATGACAAGTTGGGAACATTGTTATAGGTGCAACCCAATTAATGTTTTTTTGAATCTTCCATCCAAATAAAGGAATACAAAGTGGTAGTACATTTGGTACATTTAACCTCATAAAGTGATATTAAGGTGAGTCATATAATGTCAAAACATGACAATGAGTTTCTAATAAAAACTTACGAAACATGTACAAATGATTATGATCCATTTCTTGAAGAAAATGTGACTTATGTTGTATGGATAAGAACATATTCATGTATTGTTGGATGAATCTCACATCTTACCTCTACGGTAGTATTGAGAGACTGAGAGGAAATATTTTGACATACATGGTAATTTTGGTCATATATATACTTGAGTACTACACAAATATTATGGTATGTTTTATAATGAACTATTGGAGGACAAAAGAGAGAAATAAATATTTTCTCTAAATATTGTGCTCATGATCAAAATAAATGTTGTTCTGTGGCAACACAAATTTGCCATTAGTTATCAAGAAACAAGTCTTGAATGCAATAATTTTAACCATGACAATAATAATAATTTTCTTATTGAAGAAGATGGTCACCATAAAGATAGAGTTGTGAAAATTGTGGTAGTACAGAAAATTAATTGATAGTTCCAAATGGACTAATTTGTTACTATATGGAGGAATGAAATTATTCATAATTTTGGGGTTGTAGTAAGTCCTTAAAGAAATTTTATAAGTTTTAGAAGAATAAAAAAAATATTATATTGAGACTATAAATTATGGAAAGATTTAATATTTCAAATTACTACAATCAAAGAGGGTGATAAATATTTAGGTATAAGATTATCCATTTTTCCCATTGTTTGTGGTATAAAAATATGGGCATGGTGATGGAATCACATACAAAAGTAAACTAGAAGTTTACTTGAATAAATATCAATTGGCATAATTGGTTGACTATTTCGAGTCAAATGTGATGCAAAAGAAATTGATAATTCACATGGCTATATGTTGAAGAAATAAAAAATTATTCAAGAATTCTCTTTTGTAGTTTGTTCTCGTAATAATAAATCATCATCGTACCTGCTAAGGTTGGGATTGTATTCCCTAAAATTATTTGAAACATACAAAAAGGTGAATATGAGCTCATTCACCTGCCATGTGGACTGTTTACTATTATGATTTAATAGATGCATCTATGGTTAGGTCACGTGTGCATTTGTATCAACTTACAAATTGGTTTTTGTAAGGTTGTTTGCTCGAATTATTAAATTAAGAGGACATTTTCAAACTATAAAGTCATGTTGATAATGGTGGTGGTTTAGCAGAAATTGTTTTCCTCCAATTATAGTGAGTCCATTGATTTTGAGAATAAATCTCTTAAAAAAATTTAGTATGAGATGAGTTTATTAACATGTATGCATCAAGCCAACAAGGTTCTCCCATCACAATTGGTTCATAGTCAGGAACCAAATAATTTTCATCTAAAAATGTGATGTATGAATATATGATTTTATTACTTCACCACACACAAAGATGGATCCCTAAATGAGGTTGAGAGTAAATGTTAGATATCATAACATTAGGGGGAGATATGTTTAGCAGCTGAGATTATGTGTGAGATGAATTATCTAGATCCTCGTTAAAAAAAGTGAACTTGAAGTTCAAGAGATAATTCATATGCAAAATGTTGCAAATAATTTTCCAGATGTATTTACTGACCCAATATTTTGATTAAGTTGCAAAGGTTCGAATAAATAACCCTTGGAGGATAAAGTCTATGGTACGCTAGAAGCGTGATAGACCAATCGATTTCAAATATAAAACTCCTTGAGGAAGGAGAGGAACAATTATCAAGATGGTCCTAATAATGAGGCAAGTGATTTGAAAGAGCGCTATGACATAACACTTCATAAAACCTTGGCAAAGGTTCAGGTACTTGAAAATGATGAAAAGAAATGAAAAGAACTCCATATGTTATGTTGTATTGGAATTAAAATCAAAATGACCGTCGACGGTATATTTGATATGAAGTAGCACTCAATGTTATAAATGGTTACGAGGATTATAAATTTGAATATCTGTCATATACTGTGGAAAGATAAATGACAAGTCAAATAAAATTCACTATTCAAGTATATTTGTTTCATTTAGAAAATTGATGTTTTTGAACCTATAGTTCAGAGATCAAAATATATTCAAGTGAGGTACAAATGATCATTGTGTGAAGGTATAACCGAAATATATAAAGTACGGTTTGTGCCTCGGGACATAAAGGATTTTCCCAAAAATTGTGACATTATTAGATAGAGATATATTCTCAGGTGGTGGATACAATATGACGTGTTTCAGTCTGGTTATAGATGAATACATGAATATGCATAATGAATGATAATTATGTCTAACTTGACGATTAAGGTTAAATGAAAATCTTTGAATTATTTAAAAGGTGTTAAAGCAATGCCATTGAATACTCAATGATTTTGAGATTGCTTAACATGGAGAAATATCTTTTTGATCTCATCAAAATGATATAAAATGTCATGTATTAGTGCAATTAGTGAACTTACATATTGTTGGTTATGAAAATACTAGAAGATTATTTGATATACAAAATGAAAGTTATGTGAAAAGATTGTCATACTATCATTCAAGTTATGACAAGAAACTAACAAAGCAAGTGACTCAACAAATAGAAGATATCTGATTTTTTTTCAGAAGAAAAGACAAGCTTTAATAAAATTGAAATGATCAACTCTCGAGTCAGAAATAATTTGATTATGTAGATACAAATTATTTATTTGATCTTCATAAAGTTCAATTGCAAATTGACTAATATCTGCATATGGAGACACAACAATATTTTGAAAATTCAAAGAATCACACTACTAACAACTTCTTCAAATCATGCAGAAATAATATTGATCTATGATGTAGGTCAGGAGTGTGTTTGGTTGGAATCATATATGATCTATCATATTCAACCAATATGTGATTTTCCTTTGGCAAAGGATAATCCAGACACTATATACGAAGATAATATTGAAGGGGGGGATACAATCAAATGAGATCTGACAAAACATAATCATCAAAAAAAAATTCACACATAATCTTCAATAAATTGGTGAAATAGACGTTCAAAGGCTCATTCAAGTGATAATTATGTAAACTTATTCATTAAGGATTACCAACATCAATATTTGAGAAGTTGTGATATAAGATTGTAATGTATCATCTCCAAGATATCAAGTGAAGTTTTTATCAGGGGGAGAAAAATATGTGTTGTACTCTTTTCCTTAACCATTGTTTTGTCTAAAATGGATTTTCCTGGTAAGGTTTTTAATGAGGCAACATTCAAGCTTATTAAAAGATATGTGTACTCTTTTTCCTTTACTAGGATTTTTTCCCACAGGGTTTTTTTCTAATAAGGTTTTAACGTGGCATATTATCTATGGACCTCTAAGGGGAGTGTTATAAAATATTATAGTGTGGATGTCCACTACACCAAGAAGTTACTCACCCATTATCTTCACTACTTTCCTGATTATGAAGATAATCATAACTCCATAACCTCCACCTTTATATCATTATTCTTGTAATCTTTCACTCTCATAATCTTCTCATTATATCATGTTAAACTAACCTTTTGTATGCCTTTATGTTACACTATAAATAGAGGCATAAGGCTTCATATTGACTTGAAGGTTTGGTGAATAATTGAATAAGAAAAGCTCTCATCTTCTTGTCTCCCTATTTCTATTATTTTCATCTTTTATATTTCTTGTCTTATATTCTTAATTTCTTTATAATTATATTATTTATTTAATTTAGTTTTAAAACAGTAGGTAATTTTACTTGTTAATATCAATAATTAAACGATTTAGTGTTTAATTAAATACTTAAATGAACATGCAATCTGTAAGGGATAATGAGTGAGAATGTATCTGTTTTCTCTTGTTTCTTTTTGATGAAATATTATTTATAGATAGGTAATTTTAATTTTTAATACCAATTATTAAAGGATTAGTGAATCATTAAATACTTTATTAACTATTTGACCTATAAGGGATAATTTGATAATTCATTTTTTAACTTTTTTTGTTTCCACTTTTAGTGTGTGTAACTTATTGATTAAATATTAAAAATTAAAACGACATAGAAAAAAAGAGAAGTACACAAGAATGAGGAAAACATCACAAAATAAGAGTATAATAGTGTTCCTCAAAAATTCAAATTTTTGATGAACATTTGAAAAAAACCCATCTAAAATAGTAAAATAAAAACTATAATACAAAATATCATTTTAATTATGATCATGACAAATATTAATATTTCAAAATAATTAAAATGTATTTGAAAATTGCTTAATGATTCACATCAAGAGGAGTCAATTGGTAAAATAAAAAAATTATTTTCAATTATATACATATATAGCTAATGATTTATAGGATAGGATGAAAAGGTGGAGAGTTGTTTTAAGATAATTTTCAGAAGTTAGTGATCTTAGACATGAAGGAGAGAAACGATTGATTGTTTTTATTAATAATTTAATGCTCCCTCCATTGCATTTTATATGTCATCCCTTTCTATAAAAAAATTGGTCCATAATACTTGTCATTTCATAAAATTAATGCATAAATTACCATATTATTCCCTTTTTACCGTTATGAGTTATTAGCCTTGAAAATATACATTTGAGCAACTTATAATTAAAGTAAATAATTCTTGTTCATTGGTTAAATTAATTAATTAATATAACTTAATTCATATTCATTGATTGAGAACTTGAGTTCCAAAAAAATTAAATAAGGGTAGAAGGATAAAGTGACATCATTTCCTAATGCAAGTGCAAAATAAAAATGTGAAAACGGATGAAGTACATTTAATTATACATATTATAGAGAAAAGATAACAAATTTAATTCATTTAACCACACTAATTATAGAAAAAGATTGAAGAATAAAGGATAAATGCTTTAATTATCTATTTTTTAATAAAAATGTGTTACCTAATTAATAAATTTAATCCATTTAAACATAATTGCGAACCTGCTATGTGTTTGGTCACCTTCTTTAGTTTTTTTTTTTAATTTCTCTGTCATATTTATTTTTTTTAGCATAAGTTGGTCTGCTTGTTAAGTTTGAATGCTTTCATCTCAGTGTTGAATATTCCTCAGGTTTTTTATCAATCATTTTGTCGTGTGTGATTCCCCATCGTGGTCCTACTTGTTGATAAGAGTCGTGGTGATTTTCTATTTACTGCATATTTAGAGTTGGGCTTAATCTGTAACCTTCTTTAAAAAAAAAAAAGAGAGAAGAAAAGTTTTTCGTGCATTTATGTGTTTTGTCTTTGACTAAGTTTGAATTTGGAATCTCATATAATGTAATTCTATTCGTGGAATCCATTTGTGTTAACAATTTCCAACCAATGGCATTGGTTTCAATTTTCTCTGTTGAAGCCCTTTGTCATACGTTTTGGTGTGGGCTAATCCGATTCAAAGGTATTGGAATAAGATTAAAACGTTTAGCCGATTGTTTAGTCTTTCCTTCACAATGGTCTTAGTTAGGTTGATGATAAATTCATTGTTCTGGGTTTCATATCTTTTGTTTCATACAAACAAATGCCTCTGTGAATAGTGATTTGAGATAGAAATCGCAATTGTTTCATATTACGGCAAAAATCATGTTTGGGTTATC
This sequence comes from Solanum peruvianum, assembly GCA_027705065.1. NCBI lineage: Eukaryota > Viridiplantae > Streptophyta > Magnoliopsida > Solanales > Solanaceae > Solanum > Solanum peruvianum. The sequence goes on from JAKWJD010001763.1 coordinate 12,356,193, forward strand.
TTTTATATCTTTTATAATATTTGAAATAGTAATACATAGATCCCTTATAATTTGATGATTTTCCATTTAATCGGTAACTTTACTTGTGTACATTTGTTTTTGTATTTTTGTCGCGTGTGAACGTCATTGGAGTCTGTCGGATTCGAATCCTCTTTGCATTCGGGTTGCTTAAAACCCAAATATTTTTCCTTCGAGTTAGTTAATGATATAATGACGTACAAGTCCCGTCCTTAAAGGATTCAAATATATCAAGAAGTTGAAGAAATTGGACCAAAGAGTCCAACTTTTTTAGTGTTGTATTTTGTTACATTTGATCTTAATCCCTTGTTGTATTTTCGTTTTTTTGATTTTATTGTTTATTAACTGTCTCACTAGTCTAGGACAGGTACAAACCAAAAATGGGACAAACACCGATCCAAGCGTACATAAATCAGACTTGGACTCAAATCTCTCTCTCTCTCTCTCTCTCCCTTTTACTTCATCGTGTTACTATTTGTGTGTTAATATCTGCGTTAGTCTTACGGTTAAAAAGAAATTCAAATCCCCTAAAGTGCCATTTCGTTTAACGATTCAAACCAAGTCGGTCTGTTTTAAATAGACTTAAGAAATAATAATATGTAATTTTGTGAATTAAAATAATTATCTTAGATAAAGGGTACACATTCAAAATATTTCAATGAAAATTTGATCAAGTCATATTTTAGCCAAACAAATTCGTTGATGGATACTTGTGAGTTAGCAAAATGTTTTAGGTGCCGTAAAACCTTCCTAAAATATATATGTGAAACCTCGAACCCCCTTTAAAGTTTTCAGATCGATTTTTTGTTTAAGTCTTTTGAAAACTAAGTTTACATTGATTTTCCTCAAAAATTAAGTGGCGACTCTAAAAGTCAAAAACTTATAAAAATTTTTCTGAAATAAAACAAAATGGCGACTCCGCTAGTGATTTAGAAGGATTATAACCTTAAAACTAACATGTTTGATTGTGTGAAAATTAACTATTTACTTGTTTTCTTTATCGCACTTTAAACTGTTGCATTTCATGGCACATAATAAGTCCCTGAGACGATATTTGTTTTTGTTTATCACTGATGTATCGTGGTTTCATGACACTTTCAATACTTTTTCCTTAAGTTTAGTATGTGTCTAAAGACTTTTTGTATTAGATTTAATGTATTTTTCTCTTTGTTAGCAGAAAATCTGTCCAGAATGAAACTGCAGAAGTGACTACTTAAAGAGCCATCGACGGTCTGTCGTCCCCTCGACGGTCCGTAGGTGGCCATCGTCGTATGAAGAATAAAAATGTTGAACGAAGATTGGTGAAATTTGACAATGTGTGGGGCTACGAATGCTCTCGACGAACCGTAATGTCCAAGACAGACCGTCATGTCCAAGACGGACCGTCCTGCACGTCCGTCATCGTCAACAAAAGGTAGACCTAGTACCTATCTTGAAACAATAATCTAAGTGTGGGACGATAGAGGACAACGATAGTCCATTGTGTCCTCAATGATCCGTCATCCAGGCCGTCGACTCAGACTCGGTTCTTAGCAGATTTTCCTCAGATAGATTTTCCTCTTTTGTTAGGACTCTATTATTATAAATACTTGTAAAAACCTTATTTTGGGGTTAGATATTTGGTATTTTTCAGATTTTATTGTTCTAATTGTGAATTTATGATTTTGGGAAATTATTCTATTTTCGATAATGATTTATAACAAGCTTATTGATTAATTCATGTAATTTTCTGGGTTTTCTTCAATCTCATCAAAGTAATTACATGAATTCGTATCAAACTAATATGAATTGTGTGATTATTAACATGGGTAACTAAATCCATAGCTAGGGTTGTGGGAACCATGGGTAATTAACAAGGTAAAACTAGCTAAAATAACAATACTAGAGTAGTGTCTTGCATGTATTGATAATTTTTTCATTTAGAAGTCTTTTAACGAGTTCACGCGTTAGAACTCGCCTTGTTGCTACTTTTCGGACCAAGGTGGTAGATAATAAGAAAAGAATTATCAACGTAGATTTAGTACAATATCTAATAGGCTAGTGTTAATTGGTGCGAAGTAACAACTAAGCCATACATCGATTATGATGCTTAATATGAGGTAAAGGTAAAGTTTAGTAAAGCATACACACGTAGTCGGACCAAGGTGCGGAGTGAAATTTCTTAGTTTTCGAACCAAGGAATTTGAGATACATAACTTACCACTTTGCATGCAAGATACTAGGAAAGGATTGTTATAGCTAGAATTACCGCGTTATGAACCTGTGGGGAACACTTAAGCCCTCGTTACTCTCATTACTTGATAAAAATCAAATCTTTAAGCCTATCACTTGTTTATTTAGAAATAGCTTATTACATTTATTGCTTAAAAAACCCCTGTTTCTCATTTATTTTCGGAAAAGACTTGACTAAATAGAAGTAATAATAGGTTAAAGTTAAGTCTAAATAATTTTCCTCGTGGGGTTGATCCCAACCTCATAGTTGAGTTATTTACTTGATACGACCGCTTGTACTTCTTTTCGAGAAGTAAATTTGAGCGTATCAATCACTTAAAGGACGATTATGCATGTTCGAAGTTGTTCGTTAACCAAATTCTTTCTTGGGGCACCCTGACGAATGTAGTTGGCTACTTGATAGTCAACGGCCGTTAACTATCCCAGCCTAAGTAGTCCGCTTGGGTCACCCTTTTGTTAGCTGTAAATTCAATTCCTAAGTTTCAAAATGGTCACCGAGACACCCGATCTTCTTCCTGTGTGGTGGAACAACCTCAAAGACTGACAAAAGAGAGAAATCTTGATTCACTTGGGCCACCTACCTTCGATAATAGACTTCAAGATTTGGCCCAAGTTTATCGAGGTAATTACACGGTTCTGGGATGACAAAATGATAGTATCCGATTTGGGGATGTCGAAATAACACCAACAATAGAGGAAATAAAAAATTGTTTGGATTCGACAGAACGTGTGGCAAGAGGAAAAAACATTCAGATCATGCCGACTAGTCTAAAACTGAAAAATCATGTTACTGCTAGTGGACGCGAACTGGTTGGATACTCAAAGTGTGCCGTTCATGAGATTTTTTGAGCAGTGGGGACGCGATAGCTATTTCAGTAAATTTCGGAACGAGTTTCATGATCATAGTACTTGGAGACATACTTAAACTATCGCATTTTCCACGTGCCTCTTAGGAACGATGTTATTCCCTCAGAATGAAGGAAATGAGATCGATACTCAGATGGTGATCGTTGTAGACACCATCTTCATAGGGATTGGTAAAGAAAAAAAATCAAAGAAATACTAGAGTTTATCCTCGATTATTTAGGGTGACATCTATCGATCTCTGAGTTTGTGTAAGAATGGATTTCCATTTTTTTCCAAGGGTGCAAAATTTTACTTCAATGGTGGATTACTGAACATCTATGTAAAAAAGACGGCACCCAGCAACAGGAGTTGTCCAAGCCAACCCAGACGAGTCCCCTTGACAACCACGAGTTTTATCTAAGCATCCGCAAGTTCCCAATTCACACCACGAGGGATGCATGGGTGAAAGTATTCTATGACCTAAGAGAAGGAGATGTATAGTGGTTGTTCCAAAACTTTATGTCACAGAAGATAGTGGCTCGTGGGGTCAAACTTTCTATTGGTCCTCCCCGGCATCAGAGGACTACGACCATACAATCCAAGTAGGGTCATGTGGCAATTTGGCAAAAAACAAATCATACCTGTCCAAGGGGGTACTAGCTCCTTCGTCATTGATTACAGCGGGTGTATTAAGATACCTTTCACTAAAACCATCCTATAGGAATGGGTTGGGCGGGGGTAACCATGAAAGGAAGTATTGCTGAAAATAGGTACGAAGTTTGGTATGTTAATGAATACAAAACATGGTTGCAGGATGATTTGTGTGGTGTAGTGAACCCGACATCACGCGTGGGTCGAGAAATTAAAGACGTCGAAATGAGGATGTTGATCCAAACCTATTATTTTCAGTAGGAATGGGACCAAAGGGAATAGGAATTTCGACGAAGAAACAAGAGTACCAATCTAGAGAATTTGAAAGCTAGAGGGCCATAGGTGCGATGTCACAAGAGTTAACCGATGCGAGGGCTTGTTTGATGCATCTAGATACAACCTTGGATGAGTAGATCAACACTCTCCGGGCCGGGAGTCCATCTTCCAAAGTTTTGTTTGCTGAGTCGTATGTGGTAACAAGCAAGTACATCATCTGCGAAGTGGTAGAAAAAGCAAGAGGAGGAACATGACCTTCAATATTCTAATTCCCTTGTGTGGGATTTTTCTTTATTTTTATTTGCAGTGTATTCCCCCTTCCTGAAAAATGTATTCCCGTTTTGATTAAAACTCTGTAATGAATTCTATAATTATTTTTGAAGCTTATTTTAGGGGGTGCAACAATCTATTTTAAATGACGCAATACATATTTCAGATCGCTAGGCCTACCCTTGACACAGAAGGGACACATGCATGATTAGGATGCGATATATGTACTTTTAAATATTTATCTGATACATTACATTTGATGAGGGCATTGTTAGCCCACTCCTTTCCATAAATTTTTGAAAAAATATATGCAAGTCACATCCACAAAGTCTGACAAAATTTTCTAAGTCTTGAGTTTCCCAACCAAAAACAAATATCATCCCTAAATCCTAAACATTATTCTATCATCTCATGAAAGGTAAAATCGCTACTATGGATGAAGTCAAGAATATCCAGACTGAACCAACTGAAAAAGAGATGATCGACATATGGAAGAAGCGTGGAAGCGTATGTATAACATATTGTTTCCTCCTGATTTTCCCGAGTTGGAGAGCATTGAAGAAATTTATGAGGAATAGGTTGCCAGCAAACCTTATCTCAAAGGACGTATGGAGAAGAAGACCAAAAAGTCACTCTCAAAGCATATCCCAAAGAATACCGAACAAGGATTGAAGCCATTCTGTGCACTCTCATTTTCGAACACTAACAACCTAGGCGTATGTTGAGGCCCATCGAAAGAGCATCTTACCAAGTGGGATCAGAGGACGTCAACGAGACTTGTGAATGTCATCCCAACCAGAAAGGGCACACGATAGAGAAGTGCATAGAGTTTAAGAATGTTGTCCATCGTTTGCTCAATATGGACATTATTTGAACAGTTGAGGTGATGGAATCATCATTGCATGTGATGAACCACGACTCGACATACCACTCACTAAGAAGACTATATTCTATCTTGCTCATTCACACCTTTCAAGAAAAACAACATTAGAGGTCTATTCAGAATTGGTTCAAAATTGTCTTTCCCCCTCTCTATAAGGACGTGGGAGTCTTATATTCTCTTGGATTTAAAGTTTGAAGTCATTGCCCCTATCACAGAACCACTAATCATAACATTGAAAAGTGTCTTGCATTCTGCCACGACGGGGAGTACCTCATCAGCATAGGAAATATTCGAGTCGATTCTATTCCCCGAGGATGATGTAATAGTAAGAAGAAGAATGACTGAGATGGGGCCACCTTTTATCCTTTATAGCTTTGTTGTTTATTTTCCATTTCCTTGTAATCGTTAAAAATAAATGAATGAAGAACAAGAATTTCCTTCACTCAAACTACGTAGGGACTGGATTCTCCTTGTGGGATACATAGGCAACCTTTCAAGTCCCATTCCCTATCTTTTAAAATTTTCTTTCTCCCCCTTTTTCATTCTACAAGAAAATGTGAGGCTCTAATTAACGGACGTCAAAGATATGCAGTAAGAAGATCCTAGATCAACATGATTTTATCTTTCTGAGATAACTCCAAAATAAAACGGGTAAACTTCTAGTTCTTCAAAAAATCAATTTCCCTGGTCTGTGTCGATTAAACTAACTGATCAAGGGGCCTGCAGATTCCTTTCCAGGCCGAAGTTCAAATAAGGGAAAAGCAGTAATGGAGGACAACCACGACAAAATCAGTCTTACTGACGTTGTGGTGTCTCTACCCACCATAGTGGATCAGAATGAACTGATTATGCACTTAATGCAGCAGACCACTGAAATGAGAGTAGAAATGCAAAGGAGATAGGATATGCCTCCACGAGGCTTTACTACCAATGCTGCAACAGATAGAAGGCCTCCGCTGTACTTTCCCGTTCAAACGTAGAACAGGCTCACAACGTGCCATCCGCTCTTGCTTAATATCCCTTAGTAATAGACTTGACCACACAAAATCCTCAGTATGCCTCAGCCTCCTACCAGACTCCACCACCTCCTCAAAACTTCAACCCTCAAATACCACCTCCCCCTCAAAACGCCCATCACCAAACTGCTCCACTCCCACAAAACCAAAATACATTTCATCCCCAAACATCCTTCCATCACCAAAATCAACACACTAAACCCCAAACCTTCCCTCAAAATTACCAAACCACTCAAAAGGTCCCAAGTTCCTCAGTAACTCCACCTTTACCTAGAAAAACCACCTTTCAAATTCCCGTTCCAAGCGAACACGACGTGAATGGTTCTGAGCTCGACCATTTTGAGGAGCAGGAAAGACAGTGGAGGGAAAAATAAGAGGTCACAAATATAGACATAAAGAAGGAGATCCGCAAAGCAATGAAGGAACTTCAGAGCATCCTTGACGTCGCCCGTTTGAACTACCAGAACTTATGCATATATCCGAATCTAGACCTCCCAGAAGGGTTCAAGATGCCAAAGTTTGACACTTTTGGAGGAACAAGAAATCACTTAGTGTACCTAAAGGCCTACTATGACCAGCTCGTAGGAGTTGAGAGAGATTAAGTTGTATTAATGTGGCTTTTTAGCCGATGTTTGAATGGAGAAATTTTGTAATAGTTTACATCTCATGATCCGAACAGTGGCCCAGCTGGAACGCCTTGGCTAAGGATTTTATAGAACAATTTGATTACAACATAGAGATTGTCCCTGATCGTTACACATAAGAAAGATAAAGCAAAAGTCCAATGAAAGCTACAGAGAGTTTTCGTACAAATGGAGAAATGAGGTAGCCAGAGTTTGACCTCCCATGTCGAAAAAAGAAATTGTTGAAGTATTTGTGCGGCTTCAAGAACCTGAATATTATGATAGAATCATGCTGCTTGTTTGAGCAAAATTTGCGGAGCTATCTAAAGTAGGTGACACTATTGAGGATGGTTTAAAAACCGGGAAGATTGCCCGTGTTGCTGCTTTGCCCAGATCCTTAGGCTTGTTAAAAAAAGAGAAGATGTGTCAGTTGTTTCTTATGATGGGAAGAAGACCCCGAGAAGATCATTATCATACCAAGGTTGCCCTCATTCTTTGCAAAATGCATACCATGCTTTTCAAGCACAAGTCGACTGTCAAAATACTCCTCCTAGTTACTAAAATATCCCCCATCCAGGTTGTCAAAATATTCCCCCTTCAATTTACCAAGATCCACCCCCATCTAAAAAAACTCTCCCCCAGCTTACTAAACTAAATCTAATTATTATCAAAGTGTCGCTCCCTGCTATGCGAACGTGCACTCGAACTACTGAGCACCTCCCCCAGTATACGAAGCTCTAGTATACAAAAACACTCCCACAAACTACCAAGATCCATTACCGAATAACCAGACAAATCCCCATCCAAGATATCAAGCTCCCCGTCCTAATGTCCAAAAATATCATCAGGTGCCTCCTCCTAAAGGAAACTAGGATTCCCCTTGCCCAGGATTTGATAAAAAGTCTACCAAAACTTTCACAACGCTTGCCGAGATCTGAAAAAAGTTATACGAGCGATTAATTGTCGTAGATTATATCCATCTAGTGGGACCCAAGTCGGTAGATACCAGCTCATGGTATTACAGATCCGATCAGAAGTGTACATATCATTCTAAAAGAATTGGACATGATAATGAAGATTGTATCAACCTCAAGCACAAAATTCAGGATCTAATCGACCAGAACATGGTCTCCCTTCAGACAGCCGCACCCAACGTCAACAGTAATCCTTTGCCAAATCATGGGGGCATCAATATCAATATGATAAAGACAGGTGATTATTGGTGCCTGACAAAGGCGATAGTCCCGATTGTTCATGACGATCTGAAAAGAGTAGTGGCTTCGCTGAGTATCAAGGAGAAAAAAGAGTTTGTGATTCAGACACCCACAAAGGTTGTTTCCTTGGTGCCAAAAGAAACTCCCACTAGACCGATGTTTATGATCGAAAACGCTTTATCTCAGGGTAGGACCAGGTCTGGTAGGTGTTATACTCCAAAAGATTTGTCCAATTGAGGGAAAAAGAAGGACCAAGGAAAGAAGTCGATAAGAGAAGGCAAAGCTGAAGAATTCTGGAGAAAGATACAGCCAAAGGACTACTCGATGTCAAGCATTTGGAGAAAACACAACTCAGATTTCTGCGTGGGACTTATTGATGAGTTCGTAGATACATAGGCAATCTTTGATGAAGCTTTGGATGATACATACGTTTCTGTGGTCACCTGCAGTGACAATGTAGCGGCCATGATCAACCAGGTTATTCGAGGACATCAGATCAATTTCTATGATGAAGAGTTTCCCTTCGAAGGGAACATGCACAACAAAGCCTCGAGAAAGGGTTATAAACCATGCCTTGGTAGATGATGGGTCGGGTCTCAATATTTGTCCTTGCTAAGAGTGAGGAGGCAATTAAGGTTTGATCTGGGGAAGCTTGAACAAATCCAAGTCAATGTAAGAGACTTTGATGGAGTGCAAAGAGACACACTTGGGGCAGTAAACTTGGTCATTCAGATGGGTCCTACAGAGTTCAACGTAAAGTTTCAGGTCCTGGACATGTACACTAGCTACAACCTTCTTCTGGAAAGGACGTTCATTCACATGGTTGGGGTTGTGCCTTCTACCTTTCACCAGCTGATGAAGTTTGTCTGAAAGGAGCGAGAATTGGTTATTCACGGTGAGGGAATCCATTTCGGTGGGCATGTTCCAATCATAGATGAGGTATCTTGAGGCACTAATTTCTACATGGTGGAGCTGTTTAATGCCACTGGTGATGATTTGGCGACTCAACCTCTTATGCCCTCTATGTACAAGATGATTGCCACAGTGATGCTACAGAATGGATTCAAGCCAGGTTTTGTATTGGGAAGGAATTTCCAGGGAATTGTCGAGCCTATTTAGGTTCCCGCCAAAGGAGCAAGGTATGGTTTGGGGTACTTCCCCACTGATGATGAGGTGGAGATAAATAAGAGTGGTGATCAAATATTGGCTAAGCCAATCCCTCATTTGTACCAGTCATTTCTGTCCAAGAGTATGCCGATCATGATGGCCTTAGGGAAGGAATAAGTGGCCTTTTTAAAAAGAATGACGCCGTCATAGAGGATGAGGTCGAGCTAGTTTGTATTCGTGATGCTGAGCCTGGAGAGCACCTGCAGAATGAGACTTCCACACCAATCTTGATTTCCCGATCATCTTAGTAGAAGGCCACTGTTTATGGATATTTTGAAAATTGGTGGTGGTCTTAAAGAGGACCGAGAGCCACAATTTTGCAGTTTATCTAATTACTTGAATTTTGAAATTCTTTATAATGTTTAAAAAGGCAACATGGCCCTTTTCCATGGCTAAAGTTTGCATTATTTTCCATTTTGAATGAAAGCCTCTTTACTGAAAACTCGTTTATTTTTCTTATTTGCTTAGTTTGCTTTCCTAACTTTCATATTCTAGCTTATGAAGATTTTTAGTAGTTTTAGGAATACGCTATTTGCATTTGTTATTTGGATTCTTTTGTATTAAGGTCTGTATGGCATCTTGACTATGTATTGGGTAAGTCCAGATTTGCACTCTTAGATAGTTATATATATGTGAGACAATTTCTTAGAATATCGTATGGCTTATGAATGATAAGTATGAAGTCTAAGTATACTTCAAGTAGAATGTAAAAGTTTCAAATTTTTCGTAGTTTTTACTTTACACATGTTATAACGAATGCTAAGGTCTTTTCTGAGTCCTATGAGAGGACGATGACGCCGGTCTCATCTTGGGATGCTCTAAGGGTGTGACAAGCTTGGTATCATTGAATGATGTTAAATATCCTTAGGATCAATGTCTCACTAAACCACTTCACATAGTATCTTATTCGTGATAGTGAAGCGCGCCATAATTATGGATGAGAGGTTATGTTATGACTAGGAACCTTGTATTTTCTTGATACTCCTATGCCGTGCCTTTAGAGTTTTGACACTATGTGTTGTTTAGCATCCAATACCTTTCTGGTGGTTATAAGCGATAAATACAATAAGGAATGTCGCGAGAAGAGTACAAGAAGAGATTGTGAATGCAGGAGCTACTCCCCAAGGTAATTGAAATGCTCCTCAAGTGCAAGCTGCTGCAAATGATCAAGTTCCGGTGAATCCTCCGGCTATAACGGATGGTGAGGTGAGGGCAACCCTGTATCTGATTGGCCCAATACATCACAACCAAGCTTAGGACATTACGACACGAGCTAACAGGGAGGTTTCACAATGAGAGTGCCAACATGCTAGTACTATGGATAGCCATTTTAGAGATTTTATGAGAATGAATCCTCCTATGTACTTAAGATCAAAATTTGATGACGGACCCCTAGATTTCTTTGATGAGGTCTACCAGATTTTGTTTGCTATGGGGGTGAGTACTACTGAGAAGACTGAACTTGATGCATATCAACTTAAGGACGTGGGTAGACATGGTACAATCAGTGGAAGGATGGTAGGGCTTTAGGAGGTGGCCCCTTGACTTGGGAGATCTTTAAAAAGTCCTTTCTTGACAGATTCTTCCCAAGGGATCAAAGAGAAGCTAAGGTAGATGAGTTTATTAACTTTTGTCAAGGAGGTATGAGTGTCAAGGAATACTCCTTGAAATTTATTAAGATGTCCAAATATGCTTCTTTTTTGGTTTCTAATGCTAGGGATGAAATCAGTTGTTTTGTAATGGTTGTGTCCGAAGATCTTGAAGAAGAATGTCGTGCAACCATCCTTTATGACAATATTGATATTTCTAGGTTGATGGTTCATGCTCAACAGGTTGAGGAAAGTCGTCTAAGGAAGAGGAATAGGACCTAAAAGGGCAAAGTTGTTTAAAAGTGGTTCTTCTAAGATTAGGCTTGATGTTCAAGACAAGCCTAAGTTTAAGAAGTGGTTTTCAAATCAGGTTCCTATTGATTTCTCCAAGATTCGCAATGATAGAGGTTCTAAACCTAAACCTCAAAAGGGGAGAAATGTTTATCCACAAAAAGAGAGACCAACTTGTGGTAAGTGTGGTAAGAAACATGTGGGTGAATGTCTTATTGGGACTAATAATTGCTATGGTTATGACAAAGGTGGCCATGTGGTGAAAGATTGTCCTAATGTGAGAATCCAAGGCAAGGGGAATGGTCAAACTCAACCAAGCGTCCCTAGTTCTGAAGCTCCAAAAAGGAACCATTTTTATGCACTCAAGGCTAGGGGTGAAAAAGAAAGCTCTCCCAACGTCATGACGGGTATGTTACAAGTTTTCTCTATTAATGTCTATGCTTTTCTTAACCCAGGTGCTACTCTTTCTTTTGTTACACCTTTTGGTAGCTACGAAGATTGATGTACTTCCCGATGTTTTGATTGAACCCTTTTCGGTTTATACCCCAATGGGTGACTCTGTAGTTGCAAAAAGAGTCTATAGGAAAATGTCCTATGATGCTGCCCAATAGAGTTACTCTCGCTGATTTGGTAGAACTTGACATGTTTGATTTTGATATCATCTTGGGTATGGATTGGGTTCATGATTGTTTTGCTTCCATAGATTGTAGAACAAGAGTACTGAAAATTCATTTCCCTAATGAACCTATTCTAGAGTGGAAGGGGGAAATTCTATACCAAGGGGTCAAATTATTTCTAGTTTGAAGTCTTTTAAGATGATAGCCAAGGTTTGTTTATACCATGTGGTGAGAGTTAAGGGCCTAGAATGTGAACTTCCTTTTATTGAGTCAGTCACTGTGGTGAGAGGATTCCAAGAGGTTTTTCCTAATGTCCTTCCAGGAGTTCCTCCGAATGGGAAATTTACTTTGACATTGACTTGTTACCAGATAAGACTCCCATTTGAATCCTTCATATAGGATGGCTCTGGCTGAATGGAAAGAGTTGAAGCTCCAACTCAAAGATTTACTAGACAAGGTTTCATTCAACCTAGTATTTCTCCATGGGGTGATCTGGTCTTGTTTGTTAAGAAGAAGGATGGGTCCCTTAGAATGTTTATTGGTTATTGCCAAATAAATAAGGTCACCATAAAGAACAAGTATCATCTCCCTAGGATTGATGATTTATTTGACCAACTCCAAGGTGCTAATTATTTTCCAAGATTGACTTAAGGTCGGGATATAACCAACTTAGGGTAAGAGGATATGATGTTCCCAAAAAAGCTTTCTTAACTAGATATGGACACTATGAATCCCTAGTCATGTCTTTTGGGTTAATGAATGCCCTGGCTGCGTTCATAGACGTAATGAATAGAGTGTTCCAAGACTACCTCCACTCATTTGTGATTGTGTTCATTGATGATATTTTGATATACTCTAAGAATGAAGATGAGAATAAGAGTCACTTGAGGTTTTCCTTGCAACTTCTCAAACTACACCAACTTTATGCCAAATTTAGCAAGTGTGAATTTCGGTTATGGTCGGTTTCTTTTCTTGGCCATATTATCTCTGGTGATGGTGTAAAGGTTGATCTGAAGAAGACAAATGCGGTTAGAAATTGGCCTAGACCTTTGACTCCTACAGACATAAGGAGTTTCTTAGGTCTAGTCAGCTACTATAGAAGATTTGTTGATGGATTTTCATCCATTGCTTCTCCTTTGGCATCTTTGACCAAAAAGAAGGTGAAGTTTGAGTGGTTAGAAACTTATGAGAAAGGTTTTCAAGACTTTAAAGATAAGCTTATCTCCACTCTGGTGTTTATCTTACTGGAGGGTAATAAAGGCTTTGTAGTGTATTGTGATGCTTCCCGAGTGGGATTGGGATGTTTCCTCATGCAATATGGAAAGGTGATTGCTTATGCTTCTAGGAAACTCAAAGTTCATGAGAAGAATTACCCAACTATGATTTTGAGTTAGCTGTTGTAGTTTTTGCCTTGAAAATATGGAGGCATTATTTATCTGGTGTGCATGTTGATGTGTTTACTGACCATTAAAGTATTCAATATGTGTTTACACAAAAGGAGTTGAACCTCCTTCAGAGAAGATGGTTAGAATTGTTGAAAGATTATGACATGAGTGTCCTTTATCACCCCGGCAAAGCCAATGTGGTTGCGGATGCTTTGATTCTAATGACTATGGGTAGTGTGTCTCATGTGGAGGAAGAGAAGAAAGAACTTGTGAAAGATGTTCATAGTTTGGCTCGTTTAGGTGTGTGGTTAGAAGATTCTCCAAATGGTTGATTCATGGTCCATCACAACTAAGACTCATCATTAGTGGTGGCGGTGAAATATAAGCAGCAACTTGATCCGCTATCGATAGAGTTGAAGGAATCAGTAGTTGGTATTCTCAATGAGTCATTCTCCTAAGGGGTACATGTTTTTCTTAGGTACCAAGGGAGATCATGTGTACCCGATGTTGAGGATTTGAGAAATTGAATTCTCGAAGAAGCTCGTGGTTCTCGTTATTCTACACATCGGGTGCCACCAAAATGTATCATGACCTTAGAGAGGTCTATTGGTGGGATGGTGTAAAGAGGGACATAGAAGAGTTTGTTGCTAAGTATCCAAACTGCCAACAAATTAAAGCTAAGGATCTCAAACTGGGTGGGTTAGCCCAAATAAGGATGTTCGTACATGGAAGTGGGAAGCCATCAATATGGAATTTGTTGTTGGGTTGCCTCGAACCCGAAAGCAAAATGATTCTATATGGGTTACTGTAGATAGGTTGACCAAATCTGCCCATTTTATTCCTATTAAGTCGACTTACACGCTGAACACTATGCAAGGATCTACATTAATGAGATTATGAGTCTTCATGGGATTCCTTTGTCCATCATTTCAGATAGAGGTGCCCAATTCACTTCTTGTTTTTTGAAGGCTTTAAAAGGGTTTAGCTACTCATGTGAAACATAGTACCGCTTTTCATACTCAAACGGATGGTCAAGTGGAACGTACCATTCAGACCATTGAGGACATGTTAAGATCATGTTTCATTGATTTCAAGGGAAGTTGGGATGATCACTTACCTTTGATTGAGTTCTCTTACAACAATAGCTATCATTCGAGCATCTCCATGGCACCTTTTAAAGCTCTTTATGGTGCAAAGTGTGGTCTCTGGTTGGATAGTTTGAGGTTGGTGAATCCTCATTCCTTGGTCCAGAGATTATCTATGAAGATATATAGAAGGTTCGAATCATAAGGGATAGGTTGAAGACAGCCTATAGTCGGCAAAATTCTTATGCCGAAAATGAAAGAAGAGATCTTGAGTTTGAAATATGTGATCATGTCTACTTGAAGATTTCACCTATGAAAGGGATGTTGAGATTCGGTAGAAAGCGGAAGTTAAGTCCTCGGTATGTTGGTCCCTATGAAGTTTTACAATGAATTGAAAAGGTTTCCTATAAGTTGAAACTACCTAGTGAACTAGATTCAGTTCATCCATTGTTTCATATTTCTATGCTCAAGAAATTCATACGTGACCCGGTATCCATTCTGCCTATAGAAGGTTTAGGAGTGTATAAGAACGTCTCCTATGAAGAGGTTCCGCTTCAGATCTTAGATAGCCAAGTCAAGAAGTTGAGAAAAAAAGGAGGTTGCCTCTATAAAAGTTCTATGGAGAAACCATCTTGTTGAAGGTGCAACATGGGAGGGAAGCCGACATGAAGTCCCTCTAACCACATCTCTTTACTCCTTAAGGTTAGACATTCATCTTAATTGATAAAGTAATGCATGATCATGAAATCGACTTGTTTTCTAAATAGGTTCATGTTTGGTAAATGTGGTATCAACTAGAGTTCTAAGAAAATGCATTCATACTCTATTCTTGCACATATATGAAACATGTATGCGTATGTTTTCTTGATATTTTGTTGTTTTGTTGTCATCTTGAGAAGAATGATAGCATGGTGAATCTTTGATTCATTTTGAGCTTATGATAAGGTTGAGAAGGAAATTCCTTACTATGTATTATGAATATGGAGCTCTTATATGTTGTGTATCATGAATTGAGTGTTATGTGTAATGTAATGGTA
This sequence comes from Solanum peruvianum, assembly GCA_027705065.1. Lineage (NCBI taxonomy): Eukaryota > Viridiplantae > Streptophyta > Magnoliopsida > Solanales > Solanaceae > Solanum > Solanum peruvianum. The sequence goes on from JAKWJD010001763.1 coordinate 12,371,393, forward strand.
TGTGTTGTAAGAAGTTGTGATATACTCCTATGAGTTGTGACTCGTTATGATTTTATGTTGTTTATTGGTTGTGCTGCTAGTATTGAGTCTATTCCTACCCTCCAAAAATTATTAGTATCATTCGGGGACGAATGTTCCTAAGGGGGGGGATAATATAACATTCCGGAAATGTCATGACTTAAACTAGAGCTTAATCCATCAAATAATGTTTGGATATTTTTCCAGACCTATATTAATGTAATAAACTCATTTGGAAAAGGTTAGATCCAAAACGACTAAGAATGACCTTGACGTACAAAAACTAGCTAATTTTAACTAGTTGGCATACCTATGTTTGGTGAAAGTTTCGAAGTGTCAAATGAAGTCCAAAACTTATAAATTTACCTTTTATAGGTGGTATGTAGTACGAAGGGTCCAAAATTCCGGTAACGACACCCCAAGGACCACACTAAGGGTCCTTGGGGAGGAACCCAACATGGGTAGGCAGGCTGCCAAAGCAGCCTGCGCGAACAAGATTGGGACATGAAGTGTGCGACCCGAGCTGGACACGAGGTGTTCGGTCTCAATATTTTAGAGTCAGCCTCGCTACGCAAGGCTGAAACTCCCCTCACTGCCTCAACTTAAAATATTATAAAAATGATGGGATTTTTTCCCACGACACGCAGCTACTTCCCAGAATCGTAAGTCGTATTTTTGGTAATTTAACTTCTTAAAAAGACTAATCTAAGTGGAAAGTCTTTTGGGTAATTCATAGGACGACTATATATTTATATTAGGTCAGTTTTATACCACTTTTACACGTCCCAAATTAGATCAAACGAAATTTCTTTCATCTCCCTCAAGAAAGCTCTCTTTTTCAAACTCCATTGAAGAACTAGAAGAGATTAAGGAAGAAGACGAAGACCTCAAGATTTTCATCCAATTTTCGTTGATACTTCATCTATAAGGTATGGGTTTTTCACTCTTTGGATTCCTTTCCCCAAGAGGTCCTTTCAAAGATAAATTTTCAAGCACTTCAAATACTAGGGTTTTCAATCTATAAAACGTAATTTCTTCCCAACCTAAGATTTATGATTTCCATTGAAAAGTAAGTGTTTTCCATGGTATATTTCACACAAATTGTTGAGTATATGGTTAGTTATGTTTGAATTTCGTGTGAATCATATTCTTATCTAGATGATTGTTTCATATGATTGTTTAAACTATTTGACAATATGAAAACGTAGGGATTGGAACTAAGACCAGAATGAACTACTAAATGACCCTTACATTTACCTTACATTATGCATTGATCTTGTACATGATCTAAATAGTTGTTCGTGATTATGATATTGAGTATTTCACTATGTTATGGTTATGAATGTTGTAAGTTGAATGTAAGCTCTTGATTAAGGTCCTTGGAAGCAAGAGGTAAGTCTTCCAAAGTTGTGATTTCTTTACAATGTTTATATTAGCCTATAAATCATGATACTATGTTATAGAAGTATGTATGATGTTGTTATGTGTATATGTTGGTCTATGAAAATATTACTTGTGCGAACATAAAAAGAACACGATAAATGCAAGTTATGATATTCTCTGGTATGGTTTCCACAAGATGACTATGTTATGTTAATTTCACAAACGAAGGGTTAGAATGAAAGGAAATTCTCCTCTAATCCTAAAGAAATTATGATCATGTTTATACAAGGAGTTAATCTCTTATGACCTATGATAATTTTATGATAAAAGACAACTTAAAGGTTATTCAAGAAAGGTACTTAAGCTAAGCACCGATGAACTAGATATGGGAGGTGTTCCTTCCCTAGTTGGAAGGTAGGTTCACAATGACTATCATGAGATTGAGGCTTCCATGTAATGTGGAACTATGGGTCTCTAATATATCTCCTAGTTCTTGAACTATGTTTCCACCATAGGATACTAGATAGTGGATCCACCTAGAAAACTATGTCATGTTAGGTTTTACTTTGATCGGTAGACCACCTTCTTTCGGTGACGAGTTTTACGACACCAGATTCCATTTTTAACTCAAATGGTGTATGTTGGTTAAGTCAAATGTTCCCTCATGTAATATGAAAGACAAGTAAATGAACGTTGACTAGGGTGACTTGAGGAGTCCACTTAGTATAGGTAGGTGTATGGGACTCTACCTTGATATTGCACAAGTTGACTCTAAAGGGAAGTCCTAGGAGATTGTTTTTATGTAATATAATAATATGAAAGATATATGTTTATGATACATGATGTTACTCTTCTATGATGTTGGTCTTTATGATGAATATATTATTGGGTTGTATTGTTAAATGAAGTGATGACTACTTATGCTACAAGTTATATGAGGCAAAGCTTTACTCATGGTCTCCTATCTTTTCTACTTGGTTGTGTGGGGTTATGAGGCTTCACATTAGCAATTCACTTGTAAGTTGGGGATGAGATCATTGGTAAGTGTTTTGTATTCTATGTTACGTGATCTATTGAATATGAAAAGTTAATATGACTCTACGATAATCTGTCTTTGCTTAGGATCATGCTTTATGTTGATGGAATCCTTAACTTGTATATGTTATATGGTATGTGCATTTAAGACTTCCATATGACTTCGGATGTTTTATAAAGATATGATACATGACCCATTTTAATGCATATCCTTAAATGTTATGTGCATATACCCATACTTAGTACATGTGGCATACTAACTAACTTACTTTATATTTCTACAACTGTAGGTTCCATCCATTGAAGTTAAGGAGGTCGATTTGAAGAATCTTGGAACTCTTTCTCAATGTCTTAGTAGGTCCTCATGTTCGGGGATGCTATCTTTCATATTCTAGCTTACGCAGATTTTTAGTAGTTTTAAGAATACACTATTTCCATTATGTTCTTTAGATTCTTTTGTATTAAGGCGTATATGGCATATTGACTATGTATTGGCTAAGTCCATATTTGCACTCTTATATGGTTTCATATATGTGATACAATTTCTTAGAAAATCGTATGGCTTATGAACGATAAGTATGAAGTGTAAGTATTCTTCAAGTAGAATGTAAAAGTTTTAAATTTTCCAGAGTTTTTACTGATCACATGTTATGATGAATGCTAAGGATTGTCTAAGTCCTCTGAGAGGACACGACGTTGGTCTCATCTGGGGTATGCTTTACGGGTGTGATAGTGACCCAGAAGGCGATAAAAGCACAGGACTTGGTTGATCATCTGGTAGAAAATTCAGTCAATAAAGAGTATGAACCACTCAACACGTATTTTCCCGATGAAGTAGTATCGTTTGTGGGTGAAGATATTTATGAAGCCTACCAAAGTTGGAGAGTATTTTGTGATGGATCTGCAAATCACCAAGGAAGAGGTAGTGGAGCAGTTTTGGTGTCAAAATTTGTTCATCACTATCCTATGGCATCTAAACTCCAATTCAACTGCACGAACATGGATGAATATGAAGCTTGTATCCTCGGTTTGAAAATGGACATCGACATGAATGTTCATGAGATTCTGGTTATTGGAGATTCAAATTGTTCATTCATCAGGTTCAAGGAGAATGAGCTGTGAAGAATCCAAAGATCATATCGTATGTGCAATATACACAGAAGATGTGCAAGAGATTTTGCAAGATTGTGTTCAAACACACTCCAGAACATAGAATGATTTCGCTGATGCTCTTGCCACTATCGCTTCAATGATTAAACATTCGGATATAGATCATATTTACTCTCTGCATATAGAGTGTACTTTACACATCCTTTCCATTTTTCAGATGTCGAAGCAAAACCAGAAGGTTTGCCATGGTATTTTGATATAAAGAAGTACTTAGAGACCGAAAATTATCTTGAAGATTCAACATCAAACCACAAGAAGTCGATACACCGTTTGGCTCTCAACTATTTTCTAAGTGAGAAAATCCTTTATAAGAGGATTCTAGATTTAGGTCTTCTCAGATGCTTCGATGTTGTTGAAGTTGCGAAGCTTATTGAATAGATACATGCTGGATTTTATGGCACACACATGAATAGAATCATTTTATCAAGGAAGATCCTTCGAGCCAGTTATTTCTAGATGACTATGGAGCATGATTGTTGCAAGTTTGTGCAGAAATGTCATAAATGTCAAGTGTATGGTATTTGATCGAGTGTCGCCTCACAAACTCAATGATATGAGTTCACGTTGGCCCTTCATAGCTTGGTCATGGATGTCATTGGTCTAATAGAGCTAGTTGCATCTAATGGACACAAATTTCTTTTTGTTGCCATTGACTATTTCACCAAGTGGGTGGAAGCAGCTTCGTACAAGTCGGTAACCAAGAAAGTTTTAGCTGATTTTGTTTGTAAAAATCTGATATGTAGGTTTGGAGTAACAATCAAATCTCAATGGTCACTTTATGAGAGATATATGTAAGCTATTTAACATTACTCATCGAAACTCAACCACTTATCTCCCTCAAATGAATAGAGCTGTAGAGGACGCCAATAAGAACATCAAGAAGATTATGAGGAAAATGATAGAAAATCACTGAGGTTGGAACCAGATGTTTCCATATGCTTTGTTGGGATACCAAAAGACTGTCAGAATATCGATTGGAGTTACTCCATATTGTTGGTGTATGGAACAGAAGCAGTCATACCTGCTGAAGTTGAATTACCGTCTTTGAGAATCATCCAAGAAGCTGAATTAAGTAATGCTGAGTGGGTCAGCAAGCGGATTGATAAGTTAACATTGATTGATAAGAAGAGGATGATCTCCGTTTTCCATGGTCAACTATATCGACAGAGAATGATTCATGATTTCCAAAGAGAGTCAGAGCCAGAAATTTTGAAATTGGTCAGTTAGTACTTAAGTGCATTTTTCCTCATCAAGATGAGTACAAAGGAAAATTCGCACCACATTGGCAAAGACCCTACATGGTTCGCAAAGTATTATAAGGAGGTTTTTTGGTACTGCCGGAGATGGATTGTACCGTATGGCCGAAGCCGGTCAACTCAGATGTTGTCAAGAGAATCTATGTGTGAAGCTTTAGTTTGCATTTCTTTCATTTACTTGTAATCGTTCTATTTGCTTGTATTTGCTTTGTTTAAAATTTTATCCCTTTTGTAATTAACTACGTCTGACCTGAATTCTCAAGAATGAGATACATAAGCAGCCTATGTTGGCCCTGGTCACCCCATTTACCCTTTTTTATATTTCTTTGTACTTGAACTACATTCGACCTGAATTCTCAAGAATGAGATACGTAGGCGTCCTATGTCGTCCTCAGTCAGTTTCTTTGTAAAATGTCTTATTGGTATTAACCTTGAACGAGGCACTCCATTTGACTTGATTCCTGCTTAATGGGATACGTAGGTACCACAAAGGTTCGGTCATATTTCCCGTATGATTTCTATTCCTCTTTACAATAGAAATTGAATTAGAATTTTTCAGAGACACTGAAAAATTCTTGAGAAGAAGATTTTTCTTCAACAAGTTGAGCCTGGAGATACTTTGGGATCTTCAACTTGTAAAGAATTTTTGAGGATATCTCCAAAATTCTATCATTTGCCCACCGATTGTTAACTGGGACACAAATTTTGAGGATTGCCTCAAAATTTTAACATGAATTTATCGATAATCTAGAGTAACTCTGGATACTCCCCATCAATTAATCAAATAGACCTCCGAGCATCAAACACAAAGAACTTCAGTAAGCCTGACGTGACATGATATTTGGCAGTAACCTTTTTACAAAATACTACTTTTCAAAAGTTTGTTTTTTCTTATGATTTTCCCTTTATGTTTTATTTGTTTTGACATAAAATATTTTGTCTTATCTATCAAGAATCGGGAGATTAGAAACTCAATTGGATATGGAAAGACAGGGAGCAGACAACTGAAGAAATCGACACAGATCAGTTCACTTTAAAACTAACAATTTTTTTGTGGACACAGGCCTATAGGTTTACTCTAAAATCAGTAAATTCCTCCAATCAATGAATACGGAGAAGTCAAGGGGGCGAAGACCTCCCTAAAATTTACAATTTTTCTGGGGATGCAGGAAATATTCTATATTGCTTATATCAAAGACTGGGAAGTGCTAACATTATTGTTTCATTCAATTCTCAACAACGAAGTCTATAATAAAGATATAATTGTGTTCAAAGATGAATTAAATGAAAATCTCAAGAAAGACGTTTACTTTTCGTTAAGGACGTCATTTGCATCATATTATCAGGCATGACAATATTACTACTCGGAGGGGCATTTTATTTGTATTATCGACTTAGATGATACACTACCGGGAGGGTCATCTTACGATATTGTCAATTGAGACAATATTATTATTCGGAAGACACCAAGAAAATCACTTTGCGGATCGATGGAAGCACTATCTTCATTTGGTACAAAGGATGGCCTCGAGAAGAAAATCACGCATTGCGAGTTGATATTCCTACATCCCAGAAAGTCATACATCGCGATTAATATTCATGCATCGTGAAAAGTCATGCATCGCGAGAAGATATTCATGTCTCGCACAAGATCATGCATCGCGAGAAGTTATTCATGCCTCGTAGAAAATCATGCATCGAGGAAAATCATGCATCGCAGGTGAATATTCATGCATCCCGTAAATCATGCATCGCGAGATAATATTCATGTCTCGCAAAAAATCATGCATCATGAGAAGATATTCATGCCTCGCAGAGAATTATACATTGCGAGAGGATATTCATGCCTTGCAGAAAATCATGCATCGCGAGAAGATATTCATGTCTCGCAGAAAATCATGCATCGCGAGTAAATATTCATGCATTGCAAAAAATCATGCATCGCGCGATTAAATTCATGGATCACGAAAAATTCATGCATTGCAAAAGAGAAATCATGCACTGCTAGAGATGGAAATCATACATCACAAGAGAAATATTTACTCATCATAAGAAATCAGATCAATCGCATCCCTTTATTTTGACAAGATTAAGCATCAAGAGAATCGTCAAAGACGACATCGAGAGAAATATGAGAACACTAAATCAACCTTTATTTATTTCGACATCAAATGAAGAGTACATTGAAGATTATATTGAAAACATAAGACATAAGATTTATTTTCTTCACGTCAAACCCAATCGAGTTGACGTCAAATGTCAAGGAGAGAAATTAAGTGTCAACACGGTAAAAGACATTGTCTCCCATTAAAAATCGCATTTTTATGTTAATGATTTTTATCTCACTCTTTGTCGAGAGCATTCAAAAGGATGAATTCTCAAACCAAACCACAGGTGCGGACGGCATCAAAAAGGATGCAGAACAACGTTGAACTTTTCTTAGCAGCGAATTGAGATATAGTCCAAAGAGGAGTGTCAAACTCTTACGACGCAAGTAGAGTAGCGACTTCCACCACAATCAAACCACACCTTTATCCGAAGGCATATGGGGGATTTTCTTTTAGATTTCTCGGTTTTGGTCTCGCCTCCGGAAATTTTGGTATATGCCGGAAGCAAGTTTCCAATCTAAGTGACATACACCAAGAGATTTCGAAATTATATCCGTGTAAATTCTTACCTATTGATGTGAAAAGATCCACATTCATGGACAAGAGGTTACAAGCCTCCTTTTCATACTCAACTTATTTTGTCACTTGTCCAGAACCAAAGGTAATCTAGTATAATAGATTTCCTTTTCAACCGATTGAGTCGCACTACAAACAGCCTGATTCCTAAAGTCTAAGGATATGTAGGCGGTCTCAATGTTGAAACTCGACTGTATTCAAAAATTCACTCTTAAATTTTATTCTCGAGCATCCCGGTACCTTCATAATTTGGTGTCGGGGTAACTTTGAATTTTTCAAAATCGAGCATATAGAATTACAAGTGGCCTAAATCTCATATAGCCTGAAATATATAGGGGACACACTTCCAGGGTTCGGTCATAATTTTTAATCCGTATCAAGACTTTTTCCAAAAAAAAAAGGATAGGCAGTCGGCAAAAATTGGTTTAGTCAATTTTATTTTTCTCGAATTTCTTGCATCAATCCGAGTAAAACAAGGGACAGTTGTTGACACCCAATTTTGACCCTCCCTGATAAAATTAATTCACGAGATTCTTAACTCTCGAACGATCAAGAATAGCTAATTATATATTAATGAAATCCAAAAATTATCCCAATCTATTTTTAAGGGAAATTTTAGTCATTTTATAAATTTTAAAATGATATTTATGTTTTATACAATTCTACATACATTTTTACAACATTGTGGAAAGTCATCTCAAAAAAGATTTTATGCTGCATAAATGTTTATGATTTGGTTTAACTATATAATAGATTATATTTCGACTTTATTAGTTTACAATTAAATCAACTATTTTATTTCGTTAAAGTGAAGGAGCTTGTTAATTAATTTTAATTAATTAACCGTCTTTTATCCTTGCTCTAATCAAAGGAACAATTTTTTCAGCCCACTATTAATTTTCCCAAACCAAGTTATAGCCCACGCCATATCCCAATTCAGCAGATAACCAGAGTCTAACCTTTTTAATCCCTCCCAGGACCAATTTCCTCTCCCTTTAAATTAAAATGACCCAACCCATTTTCCCTCTTATTCCCCTAGCCCGGCCCACTTCTGTTAGATAAAGAGAGACGTGTCGACGTCTCTTTCCACGAGTAGCAGAAGACGGATACGACTAGGTGATTCACGACATAAAATCTGCGACACCAAGTGGTGAACGCGTGGACGACACCTCAACCCTTACGCGTCTCAACGCTCCGTACACCGGAAGCAACAAGTCACAGCATCATCAAATAAACGGAAAAGCAGCAACATCAACATCTCTTTTTCCTTTTATGTCGTGTCCAACTTTCAGCTGCGCGCTTGAACAAGTCGCAGCAGAGGAGCACCATGTGTTTTGTCATTTTAGCTCAAGATCGCGCCACGTTAAACAACAAGAACGTCGACTCAATCCCAATCGTCCATTCCCCTTGCCATTTTCGAAATGGATTCAAAGCTTCAGAAAAAGAGGTCTGCCTATAATGGTGAAAGAATTCAAATTTTGAGTTGACATGGGTTTTGAACCGAATTGGATTCGTTTTTTCTCCCAAAAACAAACCCTAATTCTTCCTGCTATAAAGTTTTTCTTTCCAGTTCAGGGGGCTTGTTTTTTTTTTTGGATTCGGAAATTTTCTAAGAGAAAAGTATTGAAAGGGATTTTTTTGGGTGTTTTGAGAAAAAGGGTGCGAAAAAATTATTTATTGAAGGAAAACTGTTAGAAACTTTTCTTGGGTTGTTGGAAAATTTTCTTTTCTTTTTTGGGTTGTTAAAATTTGTTAGGTTCCTCAAGTGTTCCTAAGGTTGGTGGTGAAAGTTGTTGTTCTGCTTGTCGTTGTTCAGTTTTGCTGTTCACAAAAAGGTAATATGACATTTCTTTATAGAATCTTCCAGCATGAATTAGTTGATGTAGAGTAGTGTTTTGATATTGTTGCACTCCTGTTTGATAATTCTCTTTTAATCTCTTTGCTGTTATGATTTTGGGGTGTTGGAACCTCTCTATGTTGTGGTCGTTCACTTTTAAGTATTCTTTAGACGTCGATGCTCGGTGAAGCATCATATTTGCTTGGTATCGATAGACATCATCTTATCAATGGATAGACATCATCCTATCAACGAATCTTTATCATTATTATCCTACTAATGGATCGTTAACATTATCCAAATAATCGATCGTCAATGTTATCCTATCAATGGATATGCATTATCCTACCAATGGATCATTACAATTATCCTACCAATGAATCAACATCATCCCACGAACGGATATTCATCAACATTATCCTACCAATGGATCATCAACGTTATACTACCAACGAATTAACATTATCTTTTCAATGGATCATCAACATCATCCAACCGATGAATATTCATTAGCATTGCCTATCAATAGATCATTATCATTATCCCATCAATAGATAAATATCATCCCATAGATGGATATTCATCAGCATTATATACCAATAGATCATTATCATTACTGTACAAATGGATCAACATCATCCCACCGATGAACATTCATCAACATTATCCTACTAAAAAATCATCAACGTTATCCTACCAATAGATTAATATCATCATATCAATGGATCAATATCATCCCACAGACAAATCTTCATTATCATTATCCTACAAGTGTATCAACATTATCCTATCAATGGATCAACAATATCCAACTAATGGATCATCATCATGAATCATATCTATGGAGCAACATCATCATCATATTATTATTGTCATCCTGTTGATGAAGAATCATTATCTTATTGATGGAGTATCAATATCATCATCCTATCGATGGAGTATCATCATCATCCTATCATGTAGAAACATTATTCTACCAAAGATCAACATCATCCTACCAATAAATTATCGTCATCTTACTAATGAAGAATCATCATCATCATTTTCATTTGCAAAAAAAAGTCATCAAAAGATCCCTCAACATATTATATAAGTCTAATTTTTTATTAATTTGGACTCAAAGAAATAGTACATTAAATATTACATTGCATATATTAAATACCATCTTTAATTGATTTACATAAAACTGAAAAGAAAATAAACTGATGTAAAATGCCCAAGAAGAGCGACTAAGTGTCAACATGGTTTTTATGCTAATGTGTTTTATCTAAGTCTTTATCCAGAGCATCCAAAAGGATGAATTCTCAAAACGAACCACAGGTACGGACGACATCAAATAAAGGATGCAGAACAACGTGAAACATTACTAGCAGCAAATTGGGACATAGTCCAAAGATGAGTTTCAAACTCTTAGGGTGCAAGCTGAGGATCGACTTCCATCACAACCAAATCATATCCCTATCAGAAGGCATGTGAGCTTTTATTGCTATTTATTGGTTTCAGTTTCGCATCCAAAAATTTTAGTTCTCACCGGAAGCAACTTTCCAATCTGAAAGACAATGCACCAAGAGGTTTGAAAATTATGTCAGTGTAAGTTCTTAATTATGGGTGTGAAGTGCACCACATTCATGGCTAAGGAGTTGCAAGCCTCTTTTTCATACTCGACTAATTTTGTCACTCTTCCATAACCAAAGGTGATCTAGCATAACAAATTTTCTTTTCAACTGATCGAGTCGAACTACAAACAACGTGATTCCTAAGGTTTAAGGATATGTAGGCGGACTCAATATTGAAAACTCGGTTATATTCCAACATTCGCTCTTAAATCTATTTCTCAAGCATTTTGGTGCCCTCATAATACGATATCGGTATGCTTTTAAATTCTTTTTAAATCATGCGTCAAACCAAGCGTATCGAACTACAAGTGATTGGAATTCTTATTTAGCTTGAGATATGAAGAAACCCTATTTTTCGGGGTTTGGCCATTATTCTTAAGGTCCGTACAATTCCCTTTTCCAAAAGATGAAGATAAGTTCGGTCAAAATTGGATTTTTCAATTTCATTTTCCTCGAATTCTCGCATCAATCCAAGTAAAATGATGGACAACCGTTAACACCCAATTTCGACCCTCTGCATATAAATTAATCATCTACAATCATCTCTTCTTCAATTTCAAACAAACAATTAAATTATTAGTTTTATAAATTTCCAAAAATAATTAAATAAATAAATATAATTTGAAAGTTATTTTTACTCATTTTATTATTCTTTTTATATAATTTTAAAGCAAAATATATGTTTTTTATTTTTTTATGATTTGAATATTTCATTACAAAATTCGAAAAAAAATCTCAAAAAAATTGATTTTAGTATCGTATCAAATTAGTTTAATTTAAATTATGGTTATAATTTTGAATCATTAGTTTACAATTAAGTTAATGATTTGATATTGTTAAGATAAGGAAACTCGTTAATTAATTGATATTAATTCGCCTTATTCAAATTTTAGCCGAATTTATTAATTTTAGTAAATTTGTCTACTTCTTAAACTCAAGATCCATCCTATCCTTGAACCCCTCACCTTAAATCCATTAGAGAAATAAAACTTTGGACCTTTTCTAATTTTTTTAGCAGCCCGCCAATTCTATATCAGCCCATTACTTTCCAGTTCAATAAAATTGAGCCATTCTTAATACCAAAGAAACTCATCCTTCAATCCATACACAACAACAACACCAATACCTGATCCAGCACGTGCGTCTTCCCCGTTCCAGATACAACAAACCTAGAAATCTAGCGATTCCAGCGACAAAGCGAATCCGACTGGGGTCTCCTCTCTCATTATCTTTAAGTACCAAGAGTTGTTTGATAATAATCAAACATGTACCCATCTCCTTCATCAAGCGTCTTTGTTCAAAATCGGACGATCATGGTTCTCGATCTTTTGAGAATTGTACAAGTTTTGCACATATGCCAGCCGTCCCAACCTAATCACTTGAATAATTAGAATTTCGAATTTCAAATCCCATCTTTTTTCTATCCGTTTTCCCCATATTGTGCCCTATTTCTTCCTATTTATAAATACCTTCTTCCTTCAGTATTTTTTGGGGGCGAGGGAGGGTAGAACCTTAGGGAAGACCAACTATAACTAACATAGACCATGAGAGCTTTGCATGGAATCCGGTATTATAAAGCCCACACCGAAAAGGGGTATTCCACTTGCCAAGGTGAAACCAAGAATTAGTTACCATGTGGATCCACTAGTTATGTCCTACAGGGGAACGTAGTCAAGGGATAGTGAGATTGCTTCTAAAAACCGGCCTATTGCATTAGTGGGAAGGCTTCCATCTCATGAGTAATTACTTTGGATGACCTGACCTATTGCATTAGCGGGAGGGTCTTTTTCCTCATTGTACATATCCACTCGGTGCTAAATACACTTCCCAACTTACTACCATTACTATCTTAATTGTATCTACATGTGTGAAGAGTAATTCATCTTCGTTCAATACAATTCAACATAAAGCTCTTAGATTCATTATACGAGAATACACTTTCACCATAGAATCATCATATACATGTGTGAGTATCACTTTCATAATTTCAATTATAGTGTTTTCAGGAGAACTAAATTTTCAATCAAAACAAGATGCCAAAATCATTATACATAATTCATAATACACTGTAGAGAAGGCTCAATAGAATGCAAATCAGCCAAATTACCTTCCTTGTATTCTTCCATAAGCCATGTACCTTGCAAGTAATTTAAAGTTTATGTCCAATACTCTACATCACATAAGCAACCCTACAATTTACCTCTGTGCAAGGTTATAAATAATGTATTATGATTACCCTTTATTCAAATCACAATAATCATGGAAGACAAGATTCTATAAGTAGATAATCATCAACTACAATACATCATGCTCATGGTTTCTCAATTTACACCACAACATTAGTGAAAGTTGGGTCATGGGATCACATGGGTTCTTGGGGGATTTTCATAATAGAAACAATCAATTAACCACAATATAATTATAATATAAGGAACCTAACATAAATAAAATGATTTAAAAGTGAAACCATGGTTAGAATGCATACCCTATTTTTGGTTTTAATCTATCTTTCAAAATTTAGAAATTTTGAAGGACTTCATGGAGAAATAATCAATGAATCAATATCCCCATACCTTAATTGATTATATTCCACGAAATTGAAGTGATAAAGAATGGATATTGAGTGACCTAGATCGAGTTCTTTTTTTTTCTTCAATGGTGGTCTAGAGAGAGTTTGTGAGAGAGAGAAAATGGGCTTTGATTTTTTATTTGGAAGTTATGAAGAGTTTAATGTTTTAATGAGTTAAAGTATTTCAATATATTTAAATTACCAAATTAAAATGACCCCACACTTAATTGGCCAAGGCTGTAATTTACCAAACCACCCTTAGCTCGGCAGAATTTTTGCACTTGTGAACAGGTCCAATCGAAAACTCTAGTCGACGATCCATCGTTCCATTAACGTGACGTCTTGCCAAGGCGTAGTTTGGATCAAACATGCCATTTTAAACTATTTTGGAAAATCTTTAAGTGTCAATCATCAGCACAAGTTGACAGAGTGTCGTTAAGACGAAGGCTCGTTTATTGTGGTCGTGGTTGCACACTGCTACGAACTGCTTTAGAAGGGTAAATGGAAGGGTCCTCCTCATGGACCCCTAGAGTGTTCCTTGGGGAGTCTTAACCAGAAATTTTGACGCTAAAATCACTCTTGTATATATTTAACACATTTTCCCCAAATTCATTAGATTCTGACTCTTAAAACCCATTGAAATATGTCAAGGCACACTAGCTAACATTTCACAATTCACCGGACGTGATGGTCGTTTCTTAACAATTTGACTCTAACACCTCCTACATAGCTTCAATACATTATTTTAGGCTTAGAAACTATGTTTAAAGACTTAATTCATCTAGTCGGGCTTTATACTAAGTCATGGACTTTCATAGTGTTACAATAGTTCAAGTTAAGTAACGAGTAAAGTTGAGGTTCATTACTTCAACGAAATATAAGGGAACTATGTATTCCCAAAGAGTTTAAAATGTTTTCACATTTAAATACGAAAAAAAGCTAAGATTTTCAATTAGATTTTGAGCTAGTTTTTCAGAAAATAGTAACTGCTTTCTAAATGAAGCTAGAGACGAAACTATGATTTCCATGATAGCCTTCGAGCTATGTTTTTGAAAAATTATCTCAAATCATAGAAAGAGACCTATTTTTAAATATAAGAGCTAGTATCATACTTTTGAAGTATATTGTCATGACTCGAGAGTATACCCTAGAAGATATGGTATTCTTGAATCGCAATTTGACATACTTAACCTTTTGGAGGTCTTGTGCAAGCCACTTGACTTCATTACATAATATCATGCCTAAATGGAGGGAAATTTAACACTTTCTTTAAACGTAAACCAAAAGGTATTTCATAAAAAGCGGAAGCATCTCTAATAACATTGTCTCAAAACCGTCTAACTTTTTCATGAGTGAGAATCTTGAGACGCAACCCACATAAAATCTAAAACATAAAGAAAACATAAAAGAACCTAAGGGTGGTGTCCTTGAATGCTATAATGACTCAGAACCATGGAAATTTTCCCTTCAAAAGAACTCAAACTCTTCACGACCCTACATGGAATAACATGTAGGCAATACGTGTTAGTACGAATTGTACTAAGTATGGAAACTATCATACCAAACATAATATATCACAAATGATTAGTCAATAATAGATATAGTCATAGGAGATGAAGTCATAATCATAACATTTACATCATAAGCATATTAAAGCATCATAAACATATGAGATTTCATACTAAACCCTTTGTCCTCCTCATTCAAATGAACCATATCACAAGCCACCTCCAAGTATAGTCGTGCAAGGTAAGGTAGCATCACATACTACTATGAAAGGTAAGTACCTCTCTTTTTTCATGGCCGGAACCTAGACCCCAGACAAGACCGGCGTCGTTGACCTCTCAGATGTCGCAGACAAGCCTACATACGTCATTCTCACATCATCTAGGTTAATTTTAGTTGAAAATTTGAACTTATTTAATTCTTATTTCATGCTAAACATTTTGAACATAAAATCATAGGCGTTCACAAATCAACCATCTAATATAAAGATAATCAAATGAAAGAAACAGTTCATAATTGCATTAAAAGTATTTTGCAAAAACGGCACCAATACAAAGTCTGAAATAAAAGTGGAAACAAACACTAGTGGAACATGCTCCACTAGCTCAAGCCTATATATAAGCTAAATAATCACGGCATACATCCTCAAAAGCATTAGGGCCTACCAATTCGGATGAAAGCGCCACGTCCGGATAGATGCACGTCAAACTCTAAACTCTAGCGTCCACTTGTGCCTGCACCTAAAAGTATAGATTTGTATAAGATTAGTACACACTTGTACTAAGTATGGGTATATGCAAGCAAACACTGAGGACATGCATGAGTAAGAATAGCTCTTTCCTAACAATATTATTATGGAAAGTCAAGTCAGTGGACTTACCAAATTGTGTTGTGGAAAGTTAGTGAACTTTCCAAATTTAGATTAGGAAAGTCAGTGACCTTTCGTAATTTATATTAGGAAAGTCAGTGAGCTTTTCAAATTTGGACTAGGAAAGTCTTGCCTTGAGAGTAACATGCATCATCATTATTATCCTATTGCACACAACATATAACATCTTACACATAGCAAATATCATATTGCATATAGCACGTAACATCTTACACATAGCACATATCATATTGCATATAACACATAACATCTTTTATAGCATTTATTCATATGCCATGAGACCTTGTAATAATGGACGTTACATAAAGACTTTCCAATATAAGGGCTCAACATATGGGACCTCAACTACGGATTCTTCATTAACAAACACCGAGTTTGCTTCATTCATTTATACGTATTTCATTTCATTTCGTTCATAGGTTAGTGTAAGACCAACTATACCTAGGATGTAGTTTAAGACTTTCACTGGGTTTGCTATGCAATCATCAAGAAAACCTAGTGTAATTACTTGAGTCTAGCTCACCTCTTGATTATCCTATCCTAACACCTTTGGTTTCGTTCATTTCATTATGTGCATCATTTGAGGCTGGCCTCATTTATTCATTGGGAACTTTAAATTTAACACACATAAATCATGTGAGAATCATTAAATCCAGTGTCTCACCCACACTGAAAATATGTGGAATCACCGGCCAAGGTGACCCAAAACATGCTAGCATACATGGGAATTTAACCCCGCCGATTCCCTATATTGGCTGTATATGTTCGAAACCTAAGAGATATAAGGAGAGTCATACCCGACATGCCGGACAGTCTCATCTCATGAGAGTTACGTGAACCGCAGCCCTTCCCGAAAGATGTCATCACCGCTCATAGCTAGTCTGTCGGTGCTCAGTATAAAGTTTCATTACATTCAAGTCATACGTCATGGAAGATGGCTTCTAGTAAGAGGACATCATAGCTCAATAGATTATTTCTCATCTCATCATTAGTATTAAGTGTGTTAATCTCAATACTTTCATCAGAGTGTTCATAGAGACTCGTCTCTTCATTAACTTTACACTCTCACAGGTGAGTATGTTTTGGTAACATTTACTTAAGCTCATTTGAGAATTTCTATTTCTTTTACATTAGTCTTTTATCATGTTGTAACCACATTCATTTACATTAGCACATTTGCTCTTCATAATTACTCACCCCTTTTATTACGTGAATGTTCATTTCATTATATGCCAATTCACTTGGCCATTTGTCTGTTTCACACTCTTACTTTAACCTTCTAGGTTTCATCATTTCACTAAATAATAATCATTTCATCGTATGCCAATGCAGTTGGCCATTTAGTGTTTTTTACACTCGTACTTAACCCTTCTTGGCTTACATCATTTCATTACTACATCTTAGGTTCACTTATTTTTAAACGTATGCTAGACTTATGGTCCTATACATACAAGCCATGAAGTTTCATTCATAGTTCGTTAAGTGACTCATATCTTCCTAAGATTATGTATTACAAGACTTATGTATATTGTATGTATGCCGAGATATCAATTTCGATATATGTAGGTGGAATTATTCTTGAACATTTAATTCGCGTATGACTTATGTATCAATACGAAAATTTGGGCAAGGGAACCCAAGTTCGAATCCCTTGGACAACACTTTCATTTTTCCTTGATTTTATTTTTAGTTATTATGATATTAGGATCCTAGAACTAGCCCCAACATTAACATTTCTTTTTAGTTCCTTTTCTTTAGAAAGTCTCTCCTTAGCCGGGGATGTGGGTTCTAACCCCTACAGCCCAATTTTATTTCCTATTTATTTTTCTTGTTCATTTCGAATCAACCAGGAGGTTGTGGGATCAAACCCCCACAACCTCTCTTTATTTTTCTTTATTCGCTAGGACTGAGAGGTTGTGGGTTCGAACCCCCACTGCCTCCTTTTTTTCATTATGTATTTACTTATCTAAGCGTTGGCAGTGAGGTTGTGGGATAGAACCCCCACAGACTCACTTTATTCTTTTATTTTCCCTTTCTCCTTCGAAGCCTTAAGGTCGTGGGTTTGATTCCCACACTCACACTTGCTTTCTTTTATTTTTCTTTTACTTCATCGCTACATGGAGGTCGTGGGTTCGATTCCCATGCCTCCCATTTTATTTATTCAATTTTTTTTGCATTCTCTTTTCTCAGCCAGTATACCCAATTTCGAATCCCCCTGACCCATTTTTTTTCTTGCGAGTTTAAGGTATCACACGGGTGAGGTCACAGGTTCGAATCAATTAAAATCAATTAAATTTCAAAATTTACTCGTCTATACTTAAGCCTAAACTAAACTTAAAATTTTTCTCTGGAAACTTAATCATTTTCTTAGCTTATTTTCACCAATAGTCCACTTGAAAACATAGGAAAATTAATGGAGCATGCAACACTTTTTGGGGTGTATTTCATTGATTCATTTACACAAATATATTGATACTCAAAATTAGCCCCATTTCCATTTTAATGAACATCAAGATTTACATAGATTTATGCACGTAAAATTACAACCAAACAATATCGAACTTGAAGCCTTAACCCGAAACCTCAATCACAGTAACATTTTGCACATGCACATACTTGCACGAACATTCGAATATATGGTTGTCTTTCATTCAATTTGAAGTACATAAACATAATCATATTCATCACGAAACATAACATACACTAATCTACCATAAATGATACCCAGCCTACGATTCATTGGGAGCTAGTGACAGGGGAATGCAAAAGGGAAACAATCCTAGTTTTCAAATGAATAATATGAAGCTTAAGGGGTCTCGTGGGAAAGGTACCAAGAGAGAAAAAACCCATACCTTTGAAGTTAAACGCTTAACTTGATGCCCAAAAACTCCTTCCAAGAACACGTCTAAGTTCTAAAGCTTCAAAACTAACTCAAAGAAAAACTCACTCTTTGCCTAACGTTTTTTGCTATGTTTGAATAATTTTTTTAACGTGAATGTTCTTCAAGTGTCAAGAACGTTTAGTTGCTTATCAGTTCTTGTATTTTTTTAGCAGAGAGAATGTGAAAAGATTAAAGAAACGTGAGAGAGATGAGCATGAGAGAGAGTTAAAAGAGGTGAAGTACTTTATACTTAGTCAACTAGGAGACTTAGTCATAAAAACACATTAATTAATAAATAAATAATAATTAATAATAAAATCTGATTTTCCTTTTTAAATAATCCATCAATTATTAATTTATTAAATTAATTCACCAATTAAAAAGATCACATTAAATCATTGCTCCCACCTTGGTTCGAACGTGGGTGGAGCAAGACTTCACTTCAAGGGATCAATTTCGACCTTCTCTCCCCGGATTAACCCTCCACCTTTTAAATAATAATTAAATATATATTAGGATAATTATTATATTACCCTTAGCCTGGAAAAAGACCATTTTACGCCTAGACCCTCCAAACCTAAGACTTCATCTTTTAAGTCCGGTAAAGACTCCTTATAGTAAATCTTCGTATTCCAGAGCCCTACATGGTTGGACCCAGACTTTCCAAGCTTAACTAACTCCCCAATTTATTTGGCTTGGCTGTAGCAAGGGTTCCAGGTCTAGTTCAACGCGCATCAATCCGTCTGAACCCGGTCTAATCGTAATCCTCGACTCAGTAAGTAGACTTCACAGGGATAAAGTGGGAAAACTTAGTCATCCTATCCATAATAAACCATATGGAGTCATGCTGTCTTCTAGTCCTCGATAGACCAACCATGAAGTCCATGTTAATGGCCTCCCACTTCCATGTCAGAACCTCAATAATTTGAGTAAGACCACCAGGCTTAAGATGTTCTGCCTTAACCTGCTGACAATTAGGACACTTGGCCACATATTCTGCAACGTCCTTCATGCCGTCCCTAATATATCTGCTTAAGATCATGATACATCTTGGTAAACCTGGATGTATGGAATATCTGAAACCATGAGCCTCTACAGCAATCCTGGTCAACAAATCATCCACATCGGGTACATACAGCCTATCCTGGTAACTAATTACGGTGTCACCTCCCAAATCAAAAGACTCATTCATGTTTATCAACACTGAGTCCTTCAGCTCCATCAACATAGGATCAAGATGCTGACCCTTCTTGACTTCAACTACTAAGGATGATTCAGAACTAGGATGAGCTAAAACACCCCCACTAGTAGAGTCAACTAACCGCACACCCATTCTAGCTAGTCTATGTACATATTTCACCAAATCCTTCTTCTCATCCTCAACATGGTATGTACTTCCCATACTCATCCTGCTCAAAGCATCAGCTACAACATTAGCCTTACCCGGATGGTAGCGGACATTCATGTCATAATCCTTCAATAACTCCAACCACCTTCGCTCACGTAGATTCAAGTACCTCTGTGTGAATACGTAATTGAGACTTTTGTGGTCTGTGAACACATCCACATGCACTCCATACAAGTAGTGAATCCACAACTTCACTGTGAACACCAAAGTTTCTAACTCCAGGTCATGAGTGGGATAATTCTTCTCATAAACCTTGAGTTGTCTAGACGCATAAGCTATCACCTTACCACCCTGCATAAGAACATAACCCAAACCTGCCTTAGATGCATCACGATAAATAGTGTAATTCTCACTACACATAGGCCAAGTAAGAACCGGGGCTGAAGTGAGTCTGTCCTTGAGCTTCTAGAAACTCTTCTCACAAGTATCCATCCATTCAAACATGGCTTCTTCTTAGTAAGAGCTGTCAGTGGATAAGCAATGCAAGAAAATCCCTCCATGAACCTGAGGTAGTAACCAGCCAATTCCAAGAAGCTACGGATATCTGTTGGAGTAAGAGGTTTTGGCCAGTTCTTAACAGCCTTAGTCTTCCTGGGGTCCACCTCTACACCTTTATCGGACACAACATAACCCAGGAAGGTCATTGATCTCAGCCAGAATTCACACTTGCTAAATTTGGCATACAGTTGATGTTGTCTAAGTATATGCATGGTTAATCTCAAATGTTGTTCATGCTCTTCCTTGGTCTTAGAGTAGATGAGAATGTCATCAATGAATACTATGCGAAATAGTCCAGGTACTCACAGAAAACCTTGTTCATAAGGTCCATAAATGCAGTAGTTGTATTCGTGAGACCAAATGACATAAGTAAGAACTCATAGTGTCCATAACGGGTACGAAAGGTTGTCTATGGGATATCTCCATCCCTAACCCTAAGTTTATGGTACCCTGAACGAAGGTGAATTTTTGAAAAGAAGCTATATCATTGGAGTTAGTCAAACAAGTCATCTATTCTAGGAAGTGGATACTTGTTCTCAATAGTGACTTTGTTGAGCTGTGATAATCGATACTAATTCTAAGGGTTCCATCCTTTTTTTTCACAAACAACACTAGAGCGCCCCAAGGGGATATGCTCGGTTGAATGAAACCCTTATCAGTGAGATCCTTTGACTGGAGCTTCAACTCTTTGATTTCAGCAGGATCCATTCTACAGGGAGCAATCGAGATTGGTTTAATATCGGGTTCTAAGTTGATACCGAAGTCAATCTCTTGAGGAAGAGGGACTCTAGGAAAATCATCAGGAAATAAATCTAGGAACTCATTCATAATAGGTACTGAGTCTATGGAAGGAAAGTCATGATCTAAATCATTAACACTCACATATGACATAATAACCTCTTGGACATCATTTTATTGGCCTTAAGGTTCGAAATCAAGGGATTAGGACGACTCGAGCTGTTATCCTCCCAGACTAGTTCCTTCATTAGGAAATGAAATATCACCACTCCACTACGACAATTTAAACAAGCATTACAACTGTGAAGCCATTCCATGCAAATGATAACGTCAAAATCATACATGGGTAACTCAACCTAGTATGCATACATGTCTTACCATTTACAACTATTGGTCAATCCTTGTATACTCTATTAGTTCTTACATTTTCTCCTGAAGGTGTACTAACAACTATAGGATCATGCAACACTTCAGGCAATATTTCAAAAGTGAGAGCGAGCAAAGGAGTTACGAAGGAAAGCATAGACCCTTGATCAAGTAAAGCATAAACAGAAGTTGAGAATACTTACAAATACATGTGACCACATCAACGGACTTCTCCTGCTCCTTTATGCCCTTTAGGGCATAGAACCTGTTCCTCTTAGGAGGCTCGGCTGTTGCTGCACCCTGTTGATTAGGTCTAGGCTGAGCATTACCTCAAGTCAGATCTTTGTTCTGTGGGCAGTCTCTAACCATATGCCCACTCTTACCACAGCCTAAACACGCATTAGTTCCCTGTCTGTAGTCTCCATTGTGAGCACGACCACACTTAGCACATTTTTTCTTGGGACACTGTATCTCACCTTTATTGCCTTTCTTGGGCTCAGGTCTGCCTCTTCTAGGTATTGTACTCCTCAGGCAAGTAGAATTCCAAGAACTCTGCTGCCCCTTCTTTTTTTTTTTAGTAGGAACGACCCTTGTAGTGGGTCAGGGGCTTAGCAACACCCCCAGGCCTTAACATTCATAAAAAACAAAAAGTACATGAAGGGGGACATAAACCTTACCTTCTAAATTTTGTAGGTGTAATTGATTTATCATCTAAGATAATTCAATTTACCTAATACAATGAGATGCACTTCTATAGAAATATAATACCTAGAGAGGACTCCTCTCTTAATACATTTTCTAAGAAAGCATAAATTAGGGAGACTCTCCCTTTACAATGTATAATGAAAAAGATCAAACCTATTCTAATAACTAACTTGTAGTTACATAATAAGAATGATTGCCAATTGTCTCTTACAAATCCTTAGCTACCTTTTGCAGCCATCAACTTTAAGGAGGATGTTTGATCTCTTGATTTTCCTTCTTCTAAAATTGTATATACCCATTTTCTCTAATATATAGCTTCCTCGAAATGTCCCTTTAAGCTGTTGAGTGACATAAAAATGTCGTGGAATGTCCAAAGAGTGACTGAATTTGGATAACAAGTCTGCTGTATTATTTGCCTCTCTATATATGTGTTGACATTGAAAATGTTCCATTTTGTTGCCTATCTGCAGAATTTCTTGAACAGTTTGTTGGTATCTCCAAGGAATGTTGATCATCTTGTTAATCCATTTGTTTACTAGCTCTGAGTCAACTTCCAATTCAATACATTTATATCCATGTTGCTCACACCAATCCATCCCATACAGAACAGCCTTTAACTCAGCAAAATTGTTACTTCCAAATCCAAAAGGTAATGAAAATGCATAAATAACAATACCTTGGTGATCCCTCAAAATACCTCCACCACCAATTTTGCCGGAATCATGTAATGCACTCCCATCTGTATTGAGTTTGTAATTGCTTTCAGTAGGTTTTTTCCATTGTAACATTGTGACTTTATACTTCTGTGTGCATTGATCTATAAAGTTAATCAAGCTGTCCCAAATGTGTTGCCATGGTATACTAGGATGCACACTTTTAATAACTTGCATACTATCTTTAAAGATACCATATTGAACTCTTTGGATACTTGACTGTTTGCCTCCATACTTCACAGCACACCTGTTTTTCCAAAGATGCCAACAAATAAATTTAGGTAAAATATGAATTAATAATTTATATACCTCATTATGGCCATGCAGATTTCCCCATTGTATTAGCTGACTTCTCATGTTTATAGTGTTTTGTATATCACCAAATCTTGATGCATGATATTTCCAAATATGCTTAGCGAAGTTGCCTGAAATCAATATATGACTAATGTCATCTCTTCCTTTCTTATAGAAGCAACAACAATCCTCTGCACCTCTTCCAAATTTCAACAGACTCTCATATGTAGGTAATTTTCCTCTCATAGCTCTCCAAATAAAGAATGCCACTTTGAAAGGAATTTGTTTATGCCATATCATATTATTAACAGGATCCTCACTCCTTTTCTTTCTGATAATCTCCCAAGCAGAGCTAATAGTAAATTTACCATTTTCCTCAGGCATCCAAATTGCAGTATCTGCTATCCCTTCTTGAAAATTAATGTTTGTTTGTAAAATATTAGGTACCAACTGAGGTGGTACATTTTGTCTTACAAACCTTTCATTCCAAATACCATTTGCCAAAAAATCAGCCACAATCTTATTATTCAAACTTGATATATTATCACTATAATTGGCCATGGCCCCTTCACCTGACCAGTTATCCCACCAGAATTTACAATCTCCAGAGTTTTATTCCATCTAATATGATTTTCTACCTCAGCTCTGTTCTTTGTTAAGTTTCTCCATACTATAGAATCCCCTGTGTTGTATTTCTTAGCTACAACATTAGCTCTTTGACAATATTTGTCCCTTTAGAATTGACTCCACAAGGACTTTTTAGTTCTGAAATCCCACCAATGCTTATACTTAAAAGCTTTACAAATATCCTCTAACAGTCTTATCCCAATCCCACCTTCATTCCTTGGATAAGCCAAAGTATCCCAAGAAGCCCAGTGATACTTTTTACCATCTTTATCAACTCCCTAGAAGAAGTCAGCCATCACTCTTTTAATATAATTTAGAGTAGTCTTTGGAGGAGACATAGCAGCTAGAGTGTGAATGGGAATAGCTTGCAGTACATGCTGCCCCTCTTGAAGATGGGATGCTAACGAAGGACGCTCCTCTTGTGGTTGTCCTCTACTGCTGGACATGCACTATCAACCTGAAGAGGTCCATGTTATCATGGATCATCATTAATTAATAAATATATAACAATTAATAATAAAATCTGATTTTCATTTTTAAATCAGCCATTAATTATTAATTTATTAAATCAATTCACCAATTTAAAAAAATCACATTAAATCATTGCTCCCACCTTGGTTCGAACCAGGATGGAGCAAGACTTCACTTCAAGGGATTAATTTCGACCTTCTCTCCCCGAATTGACCCTCCACCTTATTAATTAAATAATTAAATATATATTTAGCATAATTACGATATTACCCTTAGCTTGGAAAAAGACCATTTTACTCATAGAGCCTCCAAACCTAAGACTTCCTCTTATTAAGTCCGGTAAACACTCCTTAAAGTAAATCTTCGTATTCGAGAGCCCTGCATGGTTGGACCCTACCTTTTCAAGCTTAACTAACTCCCAATTTATTTGGCTTTGTTGTAACAAGGGTTTCGAGGTCTGGTTCTATGCACATCAATCCGTGTGAACCCGGTCTAATCGTAGGCATTCTAGACACATTAAGCATTACTTATCTAATAAATTTTTAGGGCTGTTACATCTTTGGTCAATCTTGATCATAATCCACTATCATAATTAAGAACTAAGTTATTCATACTAAAGAGTACTATACGCTTGTGTGCACCTCAAAACATGTTTGTTCAATGTCCACAAGGCAGCCCATACTACCTCACATACTAAGCCTATCTTGAAGTCATCCTTAACATGTTCACCTTCCATGGCCTTATTATTACTTAACTTCATTTATTAAGGTTCTCTCATATTTAGTCTTCTATACTAGTTAAGGCAACTATAGTACAATCCTATCTGACCCTAGGTTATACCATTTGCAATGCTCTTCTGATCCCCCAAAACACCATTCATGCACGGTACTACTGGTGGATCCTTTCTATTGCATCTTACTTTGGAGCCTAGCGACTATCTTTATCTTTTTAACACTATGAAATACTTCTGTAGCCATGTCTATGTTCCTTAATCATATGGCTCCTACAAGATACTCTTTAAGGTACCTCTTTATCCTTGAATGATCATAAACACTAGGAGATACCCCTTGGGCATATCTAAGTTTATTCACACATTATCAACACTACGAGATACCCTTGGGAATGTTTAAGTTCATTCTTTTCTTTGAACACTACTTGCTTCTCAAGCAAGTGTAGGTTTATAAGATATGGAGATCTCTACTAGTATACCGCAAATCGACTACGTGAAGGACTCCTGCCTCATGAGACCTAATTATATAGTAATCACAACTATTAGGTATGGATCTCCTTTCTACTTGGAATCTAGATCCTTTCTAGACTATTCGTCTCACTTTGCATATACACTTGGATTCAAGCATATACTCCAAGGTTTCCTTGTTAAGCCTTGCTTAATACTTCTCTCTCATAGAGGGATGTCTTTTACAATCTCTCCATGCTCAAGTGAATCTATCACTTTCATTCAATCATCTAAAATCTACAGCAACCACAACCAAGCTAAGGTTCATTATTCATCAATTCATTTTATCTTCATTCGTAGGTAGATTTTAGGATCTTCTAGCCTTAGATTTCTTCTCACATTCTTCATTATTATGTGAATATAGACATAATTCATCTTTATAGTTCAATTAAATCAAGAACAATCTTAATCAATCAAGTCTAGTTCAACTCATACCTAGGTGATTCAGTTATGATCAAGGAGCATACAATTCAATTGAATTAAGAAGATCAACTTAAACCTTAATCTAGCCTCTAATGGCCCAAAATCACCATGATCATCTTCAACATTCAAATACTACAATTAACTATGAAAACAGCAAATAATCATCATATCAAAATAATTGAATTCTACCCACTAGATTGGGATCACAATCAAGCCTTACCCACAATGCAAACACAACCCTCTCTAGATTGAGGTTCTTTGGATTCACAATTGAGGAAAACTAGGGGTGACTTCATGGATGGAAGAATTCATGATTGAATAATCTTTACATACCTTGAATTTGAGCCTTAATTTATCTTGATCCCTGGATAATTCATCCTAAGTTGTTGCCCTCAACTTCTCATCTTTTTCTATTGTGTTCTTGAGAGTTTTAATGTGAGAGAGAGGTTTTAATTTGGCGTCTAAAGTCTGAAGGGGTATTTTATTGTTTAAATACTTGTAACATATCTAAAACTACCTGAAATAATTGACCATGAATTTATTTGAATGTGGGAGGAATTTATACATTGCCCCTCCCTTGGCCAAAAGTCTGCACGAAGATTGTCGATCAATCGATGAGGGCCAACTATGGGGCATCGACCAAACGATGGGCCATGCTGGCAACCATTGTTTTTTAAAGAAACGCCTTTTGCGGGGATTGAGCTCCACAGTCTAAGTGTCAAACTACGCCCCCATTGAAAGGGCGTCAATGGACCTACCGTACATTGATGCCCCTCGTTGGTTGAGACTGGTTTTTGATAGTTTTGCTCACAAGTTTGGTCCTCTTTAAAGACCCTTAGATTGTTCCTTGGAGAGTTTTTCGTGGATGTTTCCACCATAAATATGATTTTATAGATGTTAGGAACCTTCCCTATCAATTTGATCTCCAAACACTACATAAATCCTCATGAAACATACTTAGGCACACTAGTACGTCTCAAGGCTAACTTTCAAAAAACACCGGACGTTCTTGGACGTTTCACCTACAAACTCTCTCAAACACTTCATACTAACTCTTAACACCATATTTCATCATTTTAATACGTTATAACATCATGACACACATGTTAGGCTCTAGGTTCACCTAATTTTTTTTGGGGTCATTACAATTCCCCCCTTGGGATACATTAGCCCCTCGAATGACACCTTACTAAACAAAAGGAACAAATCTATACTAGCAGCCCCTCGTATATGAATCATGCCTAAACCCAAATACCCAAATCAACGAAATAAATTAATTCAAGCTAATCATAACTACACATAATCATATAAAGACCTCATAAAAAGGCTCTTTATCCCCCCCCCCTCCACTTGGGAATTATCCACACATGTCTTACTAACATCAATTCCTCATAAATAGGAAACAGCAAAATCACAAGACAATTCATAATCATAAGAAATTATGAAAATTTTCATAAATCATTAAATACACATATACCGCGAAGGGACATAAGGAGATCATTCTTGATCGCCCTTAGATTGGAGAGCATAGAACTACCCTTGTTTAGAGGATCACCCTCCACAATACCGGGGTGAACTTGCTTGCCTTATATTCCTTTAGTCTTAAGATTTAGACAATCTCTCACTTTATGCCCATCCTTCCCAAACCCAAAACAACCATCCGTGTTGGCTAGACACTTACCATAGTGTGTCCTTCGACACTTGGGCAAGTAGATTTGGAAGACCCTCTATCCTTCTACTTGTCAACCTTAGAGGTGTTGGAATAATCTTAGACGTAATACCTTGGTTTAGTTCTACGCCAATCTTGTCCCTTGGACATAGCATGGAAAAGACTTATCACCTTCAAACCTAGACATCTTATTTTCTCTAGCCTTATCCTTCCTTAGTTTTGACTCTTCTATTTGTTGGTCAATCACCATAAGCCTTGACATGTCCATGTCATCCACAAGCATGGCCGTACTACACTCTTCTTCTACTAGGTCGAACACTCCCGTTATGAACCTATTCATCAAGACTCTAGGATTTGCTACCAAGCTTAGAGCATACTTAGACAAAAGAGAAAATTTCAAAGCATTCTTCTTAGCACTCAAATCGCCTTGATTGAGGTTTATAAACTCCTCCATATTAGCCTCCCTCAATTCCCTAGGAAAGAACCTATCAAGGAAAGCCAACTTAAAAGTCTCCCACTCTATAAGATCCGCTCTTATTGGTCTACTATCTTTACATTGTTCATACCAAATTTGGGCAACAACTTTAAATTGATAGGCAGCAAACTTCTTCTTTTAAATAAAAGACACTCTCATCATTACAAGCACCTTATATACATCAATAAACCCATTCGAATACTCACCAACTTTAGAGACATAAAAATCTGGTGGATTCATCCTACAGAACTCCCTTAGAACCTATTCTTCCTATAGGATTTGTCAGATACACCTCTCCTTTATTATCTTGTGTCATTAACTCTTGAGACAAAAAATTCATTGAATCCCTAAACTCTTCAAACAAAGAATTTCGTATTGGAGGATCATTAGGAACTTAAAGAGGAACTTGCTCTCTCACTTAGGGAGGCACTTGCTCTTGAACGGGGAGGAACCTATTGGTCCCCACTCCCATGTCCTTACCTTCTAGAATTAGTCCTAGTGTAACCCATAACCTGGACAAAATCATAGGCAAACATTAGAAAAAGGTCCTACTAAATCCAAACTCCATGGCATGACTTCAAGAATGAGGAAGTGGAGCTTTCCTAAGCATCCATAACCTCCTAGTCATAGGTATGTCGCGACTCACACCAATGAATAAGACTCTACTAGACGTGGTTTTATACATCCTAAGACCATTTTATAACCTTGTGCTCTCATACCAAGTTTTTCACCACCCAATAGTTTTCTCTAGAAGACATGGTATTCTTTAATCACACCGCAACGTTCTTGACCTCTCAGAGGTATTGTACAAGCCACTTGACTTCATTACATAACATCATGCCTAAATGGAGGGAAATTTAAAACATTATTTAAATGTAAACCAAAAGGTATTTCATAAAAGTGGAATCATCTCTAATAAAATTGTCTCAAAACTATCTAACTTTGTGATGCATGAAAATCTTGTGATGCAACCCAAAAAAAATCTAAAAGATATAGAAAACATAAAAGAACATAAGGATCGTGTTTTTGAATAGTGTTATAACTCACCAATCTTCACTTTTCAAAAACCTTAGAAACTCTACCCTTCAAAGAACCTCAAATTCTTTGTCACACCCGGGTCCTAGACCCTATATATGACCAACGTCGTTTACCTCTCAGAGGTTGCAGACAAGCCTCTTCTTAACTTTCATGACAATCATACAGTTTAATTAAGAAGAAAACTTAAAACTTTTTAAACTTACTAAAGTGTACTTAGACTTCAGATAATTCTTTTATAAGAGTGATATACTAATAGCTCAAACTAAACAACCATCTATTAAAAAATTGAATAATTGAAATGAAGAATTAATAATATCATTAATTGTTTCAAATCGGCCTTAATATGAAATATTGAACAAATGGTTTAAAGGAAACGCTAGGGACAACATCCACTAGCTATGTGTAATCTACTAAAGATATAAAATAAAGCGTAGGCATCTTCAAACTTAAGAGGACCTACCAAAGTCTGCAGTTACTAGTTCAAACCGCTTTGACTAATCTTCAATCTTCTTCAAGGACCTGCACCTATAAATATAGTAATTGTATATGGGTTAGTGCACACTTTTACTAAGGATGAGTGTATGCACATAAATACATAAGGACTATGCATGATCAAGGAAAGATCTTCCTATAGCAACATGCCATTTTTGGAAAGTGAAGTCACTTCATATTCCTAATTGGTTATTTATGAATCATGCTATGAATATGATATATTTTCATGCATTTTAAGAAAACCACTCATTTTATATATGAAAATAAGACCTTGGAATTCATTAACATAACCTTAGAACAACTCAAGAAAAATTTAATATTTTTTCTCCCCTTAGGCCGACTCCCTCTCCAAGACTTTAATTTATTTTTCAGTCTTTTCTTCTTTTTGTTGTGTAATTCAATGATCTCCTTTGATCCTATGTTACACTTACGAGTCCAATGATTCATTGTATTCCCATTGCAACAATGAATCAAGTAGTAATCCAAAAGACTAAGGAAATGATTTGACTACCCTACTCACAAGTTATTCTTTCCATTCTTGTTAAATTGGGCATGAAGTCTTTATAAGTCAATCTTTATTGGCTATGCCCATTATTTTATCATTTGCATAATATGAAGATTCTAGGGCATATAATCATACTCCAATTGATGAGTCGTTATGTTTTGATCCCTTTATTGCCATAAGCTAATAACTGTTAAAAACTTCATTCTTATCAAACACTGATGATTTGATAACTTATACTTTTGCATACTTAATTCATTTTTAACTTATATTTCTTCTTCTTTAAACTCATTTTCACGTTGGACATGCTAGGTTGACTTAGGATATTCTTTTAAGACTTCCATTGGGATCTTTCTCTGCAATTACTAAGAATGACTTACATCATTACTTAGTCTAACCTCACCCTTTGGTCATCCTATCCGAACACCCTTCATCTTCCTAGTTCTTTCTTTCTTTTTGTACTTCTTTCTAGTTTCTTAAAGAAATTTTTAGCATTTAACCGACATAGATCATGTGAGCTAACTTTAAATCCTGTGTCTTCCCCACACTTAAAAGAGATAGTTCACCGGCCAAAGTGAAACTGAATACTTCCTAGCTTTCTTAGGTGGATACACTAGCTAGTAACCTATGCTGGCGACATAGTTTAAAAACTATGAGAATTTGGAGACCCTTATCCACCTTGGTGGTAGTCTCATCTCATGAGGCCTACATGTGCTTGCACAATCTCATTACTATTCTATCGGTGCTTAGCTCAATTTATCATACTTTACAACTTTTCAAGTTGACTCATACATTTTGGAAGCTTGCTTCTAGTATGAGGTATGCTTACTAGATGAATTGTCCTCCCTTTCTATACTTGATGAATGTGAACTTATATCTTACATTATCATTATGGTGTGAATGAGACTTGTCTCACGATTTCAAACACACTCTTATGCGAGTATGTTTAATATAATTGTTTAGGTGCAAGTGAGACTTGTCTTACTTCCTTTAACACTCCATTCTAGGTCAATTCCATGACTCATAAGCTTTTAGTTATTTTATTACTCACCTTATCTTGTTCACTGTTATTTGGTAGTCTTGTACCATTCTTATGAAAGTTATAAGTACCTATTCAATGTACTACTATGTTCACAAGTTCATTTAGATAGGGTATGTTGGGACTTGTCCCAATCATTGGAATACCCTAGGTTATGAGTTCATTGAGTTACAACTTGTCAAGTCAATATTTAACATGTATTTGGCCTTAAAACAAATACCATATTTTACATTGGGCATATAAGATTGGTATGACGTAGTCATTGGCCAATTCTATCACATAATTTGGAAATAATATTGCTGGCCAATTTATTGGCATAAACCAAACTTTTACTAAACACTTGTCAGGATATAATAAGTAGACAAGTCAATTAACTTCATGTATATACCATAGAAATCTCATTATTTTAAGCACGCCAACTTTTAATCAAATAGACAATTCAATCCTTAATTTGGCCAAGCTATAAAGTTTATCTGGCATTGAAGATTCATTAACTAGCTTTAATTCTCATTCTTATGTCTTCTTGGAAAATTGCATTCAAAACACTTACAAACATATTTACGTAAACACAAACAGTAATCAAAACCTTCATTCTTTCAAAAGTAAACTGAATTTCATAAATGATTGATAATAATTTCATCTTCTCGGACACAATTAGGCATTAATCATACGGATCTAACCTACAGGTCTCATTCGACATTATTAAATCACATAAACCTACAAATAATTATTAGTTAGCACCACATACCAACAACAAGCTTGATATTTGCATGATACATACTACTAGAATCGAAAATAGGGAGAACTAGGGAGATGAACATTCGACAATTTCATTAGGAACAACCCTAGTTTCGGTTTTATTGAGTTCAAAACGTTTGAATATCAACCTGGGGAAAGGAGTCCAAGAGAAAAAATCCATACTTTATTGTAGAATTGAATATACTAAGATCACCCTGTACTTGGCACGAAATCTTGAAGAATTGCCTTGACATCGCCTAAGGAGAACCGAGAGTATTTTTCTGTTTTTCTTACGTTTGTTCACTTTTTGTCAGTCGAGAGTTTCTTACCTAGTTAAACGTGAGTCTATGTCTTAGGAACTGAATATTGACTAATTCAACTTAGTCTAATTAACTTAACTAAATAAATCAATTATCTAAATACCAAAATGCTTCTCCTAAACTCACTAAAAATAGGAAAGCATTTGACTTAGCCAAATTATGAAAATTTGCTAAGGGTTTCGGGTTTGACCATGATTTTGAATTAATTAATTAAATTGCTAATTTATTTAATTTAGTGACCTAGGTTAATTAATAAACTACCCCTACGTCACTAGGACCATAACCAACCCATTTGGACCATCCTAAGTTAGGTACTAGGATGTTTCTTTAGTTAGCTACTCGACTAGTTTCACCCGGTTAGATCTTAGGATTTCGGGCACACTAGTTAGTTTATTTTAGTTAGTCCTAGTTTAGTTTCTAGTTAGGTAAGTTAGATAGAGCCTAGGATTGGTTAGGAATCTGGAATTTTACACTCTTCATTACCCTACATGGAATAATACGTAGGCAATATGCGTTAGTACGAACTGTACCAAGTGTGGAAACTATCATACAAAATCATAAGATATCTCAAAGGGTTAGTCAATAATAGACATAATCATAAGAAATAAACACATAAGCATAACGTGTATATAATAAGCATATTAAAGCATCATAACATAGAAGAGTTATACCTAACCCCTTTGTCCTCCTTACTCAAATGAATCATATCACAAGCCACCTTTAAGTATACTTTTGCAAGGCTAAGGTAGCATCCCATTCTACTACCAAAGCTAAGTACCTCTCTTTGGTCATTGTTAATCATAATCCACTATCACAATTAATACCTAAGTTATTCATACTAAAGAGTATTATACCCTTGTTATCACCTCAAAACATATTTTTGCAATGTACATAAGGAAGCCCATACTACCTCACAAACTAAGCCTATTTTGAAGTCATCCTTTACATGTTTACCATCCATGGATCTATCATTTCATAACTTCATTTATCAATATTCTCTCATCTTTAGTCTACTATACTAGGATAGTCAACTCTAATCCAATCCTATCTTCAATCTCTCCTTTATTAGTGACCCTAGGTTACACCTTGTGCAATGCACTTATGCAATGTACTAATTTTGGATTCTTTTCTATTACGTCTTACTTTGGAACCTAGCCACTATCTTTATATTTTGAGCAATATAAGATACTTGTTTAAGCATTTCTAAGTTCCTTAATCATATGTATCCTACAAGATACTTTTTAAGGTATGTCTTGATCCCTTAATAATCATTAACACTACGAGATACCCCTTGGGCATGTCTAAGTTCATTCACACATTATGAACGCTACGAGATACCCCTGGGAATTTCTAACTTCATTATTTGCTTTGAACACTAAGAGATGTTTCTCAAGCACGTCTAAGTTTATAGGATTTAGAGATCTCTACTAGGAACCTTGACTCAACTACGTGAAAAACTCCCGCCTCATGAGACCTAATTGGATATTCATCACAAATACTAGGTGTGGCTCTTCTTGCTACTTGGATTTTGTACCCTTGCTAGACTATCCGTGTCACTTTGCATATCCACTTGGAGTAAAGCATATACTCCAAGGTTTTCTTATTAAGCCTTGATCAACACTTTTATCTCATGGAGGGATGTCCTTCACAATCTGTCCATGCTCAAGTAAATCTATCACTTTCGTTCAATCGTCCTAAACCTACATCCAATACAACCAACCTAAGGTTCATTATTTATCTATTAATTCTATCTTCATTCACGGATAGATTATAGGATCTTCTAGACTTAGATTTCTTCTCACATTCTTCATTACTAGGAGAATATAGCCATAATTCATCTTTAAAGTTCAATTCAATAAATATCAATCTTAATTAATCAAGTATAGTTGAACTCATAACTAAGTGATTCAATCATGATCAAGTAGCATAAAATACAATTGAATTAAGAAGATCAACTTATAACCTTGATCTAGCCTCTAATGGCCTAAAATCAGCATGATCACCTCCAACATCAAATCCTACAATTCATCATGAAAACCTCATAAAAATCATATAATCATCATATGAACATAATTTAATCCTACCCACTAGATTAGGATCACAATACAACCTTACCCACAATGCAATCACAACCCTTCTGAATTAAGGTTCTTTGGATTCACAATTGAGGAAAACTAGGGGGCTTTATGGATGAAAGAATTCATGAATGAATAAGCTTCACATACCTTATATTATAGCCTTAAATACAAATTGAATCCTTGGTGAATTATTCCTAAGTTGTTGCCCTCAACTTCTCTTATTCTTCTATTGTGTTCTTGGAGTTGTAATGTTAGAGAGAGGTTTTGATTTGGAGTCTAGAGTCTAATGGGGTATTTTATTGTTTAAATACTAGTAAAATATATAAAATTACCTGAAATAACTGACCATGCATTTAATTTAATGTGGGAGGACTTTACCACATTGCCCCACCCTTTGCCAAAAGTTTGCAGGAAAATTATAGATCAATCAACGAGGGCCACCTACGAGGCGTCGATAACGACGGGCCGTACTGGCAACCGTAGTTTTGGTCAGATACCCCTTTTTGGGATTGATATCCATAGGCTAAGTTCCACGCTCCTATCGATGGGGCAGCGATTGACATATGGTCCGTTGATGACCCTCGTTGGTTAGGACTGGTTTTTGATAGTTTTGCTCACAAGTTGGGTCCTCTTCTAGGACCCTTAGGTTAGTCTTTGGGGAGTTTTTCGCAGATGTTTCCACCCAAAATGAGTACTTATAGATGTGAGGAACCTTCCCTATCAATTTGAGCTCGAAGAACTACATAACATTTCATGAAACATACTAAGGTACGCTAGCACGTCTCAAGGCTAACTTTCAAACGTCACCGGACATTCTTGGATTTTTGCCTCCAAACTCTCTCAAACTCTATATACTGAATCTTAACACCATATTTGATCATTTTAGGACCTCATAGCCTCATGACACACATTTTAGGCACTAGGTTCACCTAATTTGTTTTGGGTTCATAACAAGTATTGAGTAGGGTTCAAACAACTCACAGCCCCCATATACCATATAACAATTATGGGTAGAAAAGGGTCATACTTTGTAGATAATTTCTTTAGTACTCGTTAGCATAGACTAGTGGATCCACTTAGAAGTTTAGGTTCTATAATCATGGCATATAGTATTGAATGGCAACGTGAGGTAAAACATTGTATCATCACGATAGCTCTAACGTGATGGTTGTCGGTTAGAGGAACTCCCATAAAAAGTAATTGATTTTTTTATAAATAGTTTATTGTATTTTACATGTAGTTTAGAGTTATATGTATATTTTCATACACCTAGAGTTGACTTCGTATTTTAAACAGTGTTTCTTTATATTGCACTTGTTTTAAACTACTTTATATTAAAATGAGTTATGTTATATTTAGTTCAATTGAGAGAGGTAAGTTATGCAGATTCTTTTCAAGCTTATGTTGTATTTAGCATTACAACTCACATACTTGTACATTCAATGTACGGATGCCAATTGGCCTGCATCATTTTATGATGCAAACGCAGGTAGCCAGGATCAACACGCAGTGCTCCATTTATCCCGTAAGTATTCAAGAGTCATTTGGTAAACCTCTTTGCATTTCACAGGAATCCTTTTATTGCATTTTGGTTATTTTATTAGTTCATTAGGATGTCGAGGGGGTTTTCCCTACATCCATCTCAGTTGTTATAGAGGATTCATAGATATTCAGATGTTAGTTTCCTTAGAGTTTTCATTGTCATTATCTTATGTTAAGACTTTGGTTTGCCTTAAGGTCCAAAATGAATATTCCTTTATAACATTCTAGTTTATTTCAAAAAATTTATATTTATTAATTTAAATCTTCAGCTAAGTAAGTAAGCCAGACCAAGGGTTCGCTTGAGAGCATCAATGGTTCTCGAGTGCAAGCCATGTCCAGGGTGCAAGCTTGGGGCATGACACAAGTCCTCACTCAAACATCTTTATTGGGAATGGTCATAGTGTCACTAGGCAACCCATTGTTGTCTCGGGTTTAAATTAAATAAAACTGAACCATTTTGGTATTCAACTGCTTGATAGAGATGGAGTGAGAAGGAATCGTATGGCTAAGGGTCAATACATCTTCCTTCATTTCTGTCAAAATTTTATTGGACCCTTCAACCTTGTTTCGAATATGAGAGAATATATCCTCAAAATGGGATTTTGACGCTCGAGGGGAGGAACATACTCATCCTTTTCCTCTATCTCCTTCCTTCCAAGTGGGGTTACAATCTCTCCACTCTATATCACGATCTCTCGACACTTCATCCATGTTCCAACCTTGGTTTCCAACCTAACTTAGGTAGTTTTCACGATAACCTCCTTGTTTTTCTAGGAAATTCACATCCTAATTATATATCTCTTCAAACTTGGCTTCTTCGGGATATGCACACCCAACATCCACATCATTGACATTTCTAGATCAGCTCCCCTAACATTTTTGGACAAAATGTCTAGTTAGTTCATGATCTCTGCCATATTTTGGTCCCTCTCTTAATCTTTCTAAAGCTGCTCCTTTGTTAGTTTAAAAGTGAGAGGGGCCTGATTCTGGGGTGTACCATGTCTGGTTGATTTTGGTCATACAATCCAAGATCTAAGAAGATAAAATATAAGGTTGTTGCATCAAACCTCCCAAAAAAAGTTGGTGAGCTATACCCTTTTTCATCAAATCAAGGCTTTTGTAAAAGTATTGGGGAAGCACGTTGCTGGGAAAACCATGAGTTGGGTATTGTAGAACCAACTTTTTGAATTGTATCCAATTCTTACGTATTGGATCACCCTCAAAATGCTTCAAACTCTTGATGTTATCCCTACATTTCATCATCATTTAAAGAGGGAAAATCGCACTTGAAATGGGGTGACAAGCTCTTAACAGGAAGTGATGGAGTCTCTTGCCAAATCAGTCAACCACTTATATGCTTCTCCCATTAAAGAAAATGGGAACAATCTCTACTGGACTAAATTTTGGGATATGTTCTTGAAGGATAATGGCCCGTAAACATCAATAAATTTCTTATATGCTCATGGGAATACTAATGAGTCAACCCATCAAACAACCTTTTCAATTGCAAGAGTTGCAGTATTGTGCATGTAATGTGGAACACAACATTTCCTTTAGTCCAAGGCAAGCGGATGACACCAATTCCACATGTTACATCAGGGTCACTAACATTCAACTCATTTACATCGTTGAGTTTGTCGATGTTATCTTGGTGGCCCACTTGGACACCGTTGTTTCTGTTGACACTCATTTCCTTTGTTTAAGACATCAACACAGAAACCAAAACTAGAATTAAGTAGATTCAACTATGAATAACAAGAACATAATTCACTTCACCAAGAAAATCTCAAACAACACCACTCCTCAGCAGTGAAATCATTTTGATTAATGTTTTAAGGACACTTCATCCAATACTAAGTGTCAAAGATCGCTAGTCACTATAAAACCCAACTAAATGAGTTGTGTTGAATCACATAGGGAGCGGTAAGATTCAATAATAAAATGTGAACGTGGTCAAATCAGTCATAGGAATACAAGTTGTTAAATAAGAACACTCTCCAAATCAGGGGGTGACACAAATATCAAATAGGGGGTTTGTTTGAAATTATCAACTCCAACAACAACAAACAATATGAAATAACAACAATGAGACGGGTTTTTGGGATGTGATTCGATTATAGGATAATACAGAAACATGGATAATTAACTGTTAGGAAGTAACTATATATTTGTGAGTAAGTTAATCCATGGAAGTAACTCGATGAAAAATTTACCCTGAATCAAGTTCATTTCTGTCGAACATCAATAATCAAGCAAAATAAGACCATCCATACATTAGTCCATTCACTCTCTTGAGCTGAATGTATGCAATTGGGTTTACGATTCACTCTCTCAAGTTTAACCCATGTCAACCCAATACCCACTGACCATCAATCAATAATTTAAGTTTTAAAACCTCTATCTCAAGCAAGCCAAACACACAAGTGTAGAACTGCATTTGCAACTACAATTTTAAATTAAACCTCGATTATTAATTAAAATCACATCTAAACAACATTCAAACAAACATTTAGAAATACCCATAAGCTAAATAATCCCATAGTCAAAGAATTTCAAAGACCCAATTCCAATTTCTCAATAGTGAAAAACGTCAATTCTTCAATGCTTAAGGAAAACTAGAGTAAAAGTTGTCTCAATGTTCAAACTTTAATTCAAAATCGATATGATTGTAGATTTTTAAATTGAATGTTCAATGTTGTATTCATAGTCCAAAAACATATGCTGCAAAAAGTCACTCAGCGAAGTAAGTCGGGCTCGCCGAACTGCTCGGCGATCTGCCCTTTTGATCATTCTATTGCCTTTCTACAACCTCAAATTATGTAACTTTGGGCGATCTAACATAGCATTGTAAAACCACTCGCCGATGCGCTGACTATTCCTCTCTATCGCCAACTTGGTTCTTTCCTTCAAGGCTTGGCACACTGGAACTTTAGGCGGTAAAGTAACCATTCGACGACTCACCAAATGGGCTTGACGATTACTAGGCTTGACTTTGTTCATTCTTTTAACCTGTTTTGTTTCTTTTTACAAATTAGTGTCCTTGAATTTTTTTTCTTTAATCCACACATCTAGAAATCAAGGGTTTTATATAGGTTATTGGCACAATAAGTTTTTTAGGATAGTAAGAGGTTGTTTAGTAGGCTGCATTAAAATAAATAATACATGTTTATACATGGTATTATTTAATACTATGTTTATACATCCTACGGTATTATAGGATGTATTACTAATACCTTCCATTTGGATGTATTAGTAATATATAGGATATAATACCATGGGATAAGTCACATAAAGACAAAATATCCTTCAAACATTTTTGATTTTTTTTTTCATTTTCTTGATTTTATGTTCTATATTTTTACTAGTATATACTTTTAAGTAAATTAGCTAACTTTATTCAGAGAGAGTTGTTTGTTACTAAATATATCTAACTAAAATAAATTCAAATTTGAAATGTGAGTTATTTAACATTTACTAATCCAAAGAGAAATAATTTTAAAAATAATTGGTTTATCTTTTTAAATTTAAAGTTGACATTTTATGAGTGACAAATCTATATATGAAGATTATTTATCATCAAATAATTAAATTAGAAAATTGGAAACATGACAACAAAAATATTCTTCTCATAGCTAGCTGGATGCCATAAAAATATATTTTCCGACAATTATCT
Source organism: Solanum peruvianum (assembly GCA_027705065.1). Lineage (NCBI taxonomy): Eukaryota > Viridiplantae > Streptophyta > Magnoliopsida > Solanales > Solanaceae > Solanum > Solanum peruvianum. Next base: position 12,411,283 of record JAKWJD010001763.1, read on the forward strand.
ACCTTGACACAATTACATAATAATTTAAGGGTATTATTAAGAAAAAGAGATTTTTAAAGAATTTGAATACAAACACAAGTTGGGATTGAAGATAATGAACAAAACACTTGATAAAAATAAACTCTGCATTACTAATCTCTCCACTACTAATCCCTGCATTACTAATTCATGCATTACTAATCCATGTGTTATTCATTTTTGTACCAAACGACCCCTAAGCCTATACTAATAAATCTCTAAATGCGTCTAAATCTAAGACCCATCAGATACTACTTGCAGTTCCAGAGTTGCTTTGGTCAGCCTACTTGCTTCCAAAGGATTTCACTTCTATTTTCAGTTTTACTAATATTTTGTGGGTCTTATTCCGACGTCTATCGTAGTTATTAGAGGCTTCTAAAAATAGTGTTTTCAGTAGTCTTTCCATTCTTAATGTTTGAGACTCGAATTGACTTTTTGGCTAATTAGCTAGTTTATATATTCTAAGTTATGTACTTGAGATATATGAGTTAAAGCTTTATTGTTGAGTTCATATGTTGTTGATTAAGTCTTCCGCTGAGAGTTGAGTCAGGCCAAGGGTACTCTTGGGGCCAACATTAGTTCTCGAGTGCCAGTTACACTCAGGTTGTAGGCTCGGGGAGGGATAAACTTTGTATTCGAGCACAAAGTTCAAGAGTCCTAGGGTGTTTATGAAGTTGTGTCTGTACAGTCTTAGTTATCAGTGTGAAGCGTGCAACATCAATAATTAGGAGGCTATGACATTTGATAAATATCTCAATTCTTTCATTCTCTTTTCGTGTGATAAAGTTCAAATCTATAAAAGTCTCTTTCTAATTCATTGTTTCACATATCTTTAGATCATGCCACAAAGAGATTTTTGAGGTTTTCCTTCTAAAAGAAATGTTGAAACCTTGGATCAAGGGGTTCCCAATGCACCAAAAGTGCAACCCCAAGGAGAGGTCACCAATTTTTATTTTGCGGGATGTTATTCTGATGTTGAGTCAAGTATTGAGAAACCAAGCTGGGAAATAGAAAGGGTTCGAGAGGATGTTGTTGATACTTCCAGAATCCAAGAGTTGTTAAGTATGAATCCTCTAGACTTCACCGTTTCAAGTGTAACCAAGGATCCAAAAAAATTTGTGGAAGAGTTTGATATAGTGTTTGAGGTGATGCATGTGGGAGACTTTTAGCGAGTAGAGTTAGTTGCATACCAACTAAAGGGTATTTCTAGGGTCTGGTATGACCAATGGAAGAAGAGTAGAGTTGAAGGAGCATCAATTATGAGCTAGGTTGTGTTTGAAGTTACCTTCATTTTCCCCATTATGTAAGAGAGGCCAAGGTAAGAGAACTGCTCACTCTGACGTAAGAATTTGTGAGTGTGCATGAGTACAACCTCAAGTTCACTCAACTATCCTCTTATGCTCCGGAGATGATTGCTTATTTGAGGAGCATGATGAGCTTGTTTGTTTCTGGGTTATCTCTTCCGTCAAACAAAGAGGGGAAGACTGCTATGTTGATAGGGAACATATACATAACAAGACTAATGATCCTTGGGAAGCATATTAAGGAAGACAAGTTGAGAGATAGGAGAGAGTTCTACAACAAGACGGATAAGAAAACAGGTAGTAAGTATGGGCAAGAAAAAGGTTATTCGAATCGATCATCTTTTCAAGAAAGGCCAATTTGACCTTCTCCATCATCTGCTAGTGCACCTGCACCAAAGAACAGAGGTGAGTTCATGAATTAGAATTCAAAAAGCTTTAGAGCTAGGCCTACTCAATCTCACGGTAGTGTGGCACAAGGGCCAATCAGACTTCTACATGTGCTAAGTGTTGTAGGAACCACCAAGGAGCATGTTATGATGTCTCCATTGGCTGTTCAAAGTGTGGTCAGACATGTAACTTCATGAGAGAGTTCCCTAAGAACATGAAAGGAAATGGTAATGGGGAAATAGAGTCCAATCTACTTTAGCGACTCCAGTAAACAAAATTGCACCTAGAGGAGCTACTTCAGGGACAGGCGGAGGAGAAAACTATTTGTATGCTATCACTAGTCGCCAAGAGCAAGAGAATTCATCAGATGTTATCACTAGTATGAACAAACTCTTTCATTTTGATGTATATGTATTTTTTGATCTAGGTGTGAGTCCCCATCTTTTGTGACTCAATATATTTCTATGGGATTTGATATCCATTTTGAGCAACTTATTGAGCCCTTCAGTGTTTCTACACATATTTCTAAGTCAATTCTAGCTAAGAGAGTTTATCATGATTGTACCATTTCTGTCAATCACAAGGACACCATGGTTGACTTAGTCGAGTTAGACATGGTTGACTTTGATATTTTAGGTATGGAATAGCTTCATGCTTTTTATGCCTTAGTTAATTGTATAACTTGAGTAGTTAAGTTACAGTTTCCTAATGAGCCAATTATTAAGTGGAGGAGTAGTTCAGCAGCCACTAAGGGTTGTTTTATTTCATACCCTGAGACCAGAAGTTTCCAAGTAGTGCATCTATCACTTATTCCGAGTTAATGACTCTAGTATTGAGACACCACCTATTTAGTCAGTTCTAGTTGTCAGTGAGTTCTAGAGGTCTTTCAAGATGATCTTCCAGGAGTCCTCTGAGAGAGAAATAGAGCATGGTACAGATATTCTTCATAATTCTAGACCTATCTCTATTATGCTGTATAAAATGGCTCCGACTGAGTTGAAAAAGTTAAAAGAGTAGTTGAAATATCTTCTTGATAAAATTTTCATTCAAAAATCTGTTCTCACCTTGGGGCGCTCACGTCTTATTTGTGAGGAAGAAAGATGGTTCTCTTAGGATGTGTATTGATTATCATCAATTGAACAAGGTTACTATAAAGAGTAAGTATCCTTTTCCAAGTATTGCTTTTTTTTTCAATTAACTTTTAGGTGTCACTTGCTTTTCTAAGATTGACCTTAGATCTACCTAACATCAGTTATAAGTAAGAGAGAGTGATATTAAAAAGCATTAGGGACCCGCTAAGGTCATTCTGAGTTTCTTTTTATGTCTTTTAGCTTGGCTAATTCTTTTTTAGCATTCATGAACCTTATGAATTCTATGTTTAAGCTTTATATTGATATGTTTGTTATGTTATTTATTGATGTCATTCAGATTTATTTCAGGAATAAGGAAGATAATGCTAATCATCTCAAAGTAGTTCTAGAAACCCTTAAAGATAGAGAGTTGTATGCCAAATTTTCTTAGTGTAACTCTTATCTGGAGAAAGGATACAAGTTGAGACTTAGAAGATTGAAACAGTGCATAACTAGCTCAGAACCATATCTCTAACAGATATTAGGATTTCCTTGGGATTGTCTAGTGATTATAGAATGTTTGTCCAAGGGTTCTCATCTATTTCGTCCCTGTTGACAAAGTTGACACAGAAGACATCGAAGATTCAATGATCTGAAGCTTGTGAGAAAAAATTCCAGGAATGTATATAGCTGTATACACTTCTAGTTTTGTAATTGTATAAATTTTTTATTTTGAGTTTATACACAAATAAATGAATTATACAAATATACCCACGAATTATACTAACTTGTGAATTATAGAAATCCGCAAATTATGCAAGCGAAGCAGCATAAATTGTAGGTATAACCCGTAATTATGCAAAATATTGATGTTGAGCATAGTTAAGTCTGTTATACTTGTTATTTACAAAAGTTTCTCATAAAAAGTTAAAAATTAATACGAGTTTGACGGATTCGGCTATTACTCAGAATTTAGTCCATTTCAATCTAAGTAACAAGGCTCTTTTATTAATTAACTCAATTCAATTTAACATGACCAAATTCAATTTAACTATTGACTAGGGTTCTTCAAAATTAAACAGAAAAAATATTGGATTATCGATAATGGGTTTCTTGTTCGATGGCTTGGGTAACAATTTGAATTTTTTATTGTCATGAATTACTTTTGAACAGGTTGAACTATTTTATTAATGAGTCATCGATAACCCCATAATAAATTAAAAACCATATTTGTGACATTTATCATGTAAAGTGCTCGCCTTAACCTTTAGTTTCATACGTGTATTATTGACTATTTCAAACTCACAAATATTCTAAGATAAGATGTGAATATATTTTCTTTCAAGCAAGATGTTATATATCATTTCATATGCATGATTCTTTTGGTCTATCGCCTTGGTTTTAAGGGATTTTTAATGATTTCATTTAATCAAATCTTAACGGTTAGACAGATAAATCAATCATCAATCAGCAAATATATATAGTACTATAACGATTTAGTATGTGTACAAACTACCAATAAATCGAACTGATAAATTTCAAAAATAAACCAAGCCAATCAATCACCTCCCTACATTTGATACTCTTTATTGTCATGATCAAAAGAAATTATCAATAAAAATTTTTTTACCAATAAATAATAATAAAAAACTAATTATAATAAATTATCAGAAAAAAGTTGCTAACTACAAACTACTGGAGGATTAACAAAATAAATTAATATCCTAACCAATACATTATTTTCTCCTAATAAAGGAAAATTCATTATTAGAATTTAGAGGCATTTTAACATCTTGACAAGAAAATGAAATAAAATGATGATCTTTTTTCTTTTGTATTATAGTGTGGTTAATTTGAATAAATGAGTAAAATGATGTGTATAATCTAATGTATATAGTCGAAGTCATCTATTAATGAAATTTCATTAACATTAATAATAACGTGAATAAGCTATTATTAAAATCTCATTAACGCTAGTGTAACGACCTGTTTAGTCGTTTTGAGCAGTAGAGTTTATTCTGGTAATAACAGTCAGGATCGACGGATCCCAGTGGGACCGTCATGGGCACGACGGACCGTCGAGGGGGTCTCGTTCCAAAACACTTAGATTTTGAAAATTTGGGTACTAAGATCGACTCTCTGAACTTCACGACGGAATGGCAGGACGGACCGTCGTTGGCACGACGGGTCGTCACAAATCTTTCCACAGAATTAACTCTCTGAACTTTGTGACAGACCTGTAGTACGGACAGTCATAGTCATTACGGATCGTCACAGGCTGCGTAACCCTGACTGGGTCGGAATTCTGCTAATGTTTTTAAAGGGGCGTTTTGGACTATTCATGCTTATAATTATAAAGTTAGTGGGTTAATGTTAATAATTTAATTACTTGGTGGTTAAAGGAGATAACCTTGAAATAAATAGTGGGTTATTTTTATCATCTTTTATACTTAATTATATGACAATTAGGGTAAAAGAAAAAGGGTTTGAATAAGAAAAAGAGAAAGAACAGAGTGAAGAGGGACGAACGAGCGAGAGAGAGAGAACGAAAAAGAACGCATCTTTGGGAAAGTAGATTGCTTGATCACGATTCTTCGGTGGAGGTAGGTTATGGTTTATGCTATTTCATATTAAACTCTTAATAACGAATGATATGTATTGGGTAGTATTGTAAAGTCTTCTATATGCTTAATTGTGTGCTTGCATGATGTGATTATGTAATTGTAATGGATTGGAAAGATGAGGTTGTGAATCTTAAACCTTAAATCCACTTTGTTAATGATGATGTCTTGGCATAGAAGAAGGTTGATGAACTAAAATAATGAGATTAGGGGATCGGGTGTCACGAACCGACACGTAGTATTAGGGGATCGGAGTGTCACGTTCCGACACCACGATAGTAGGGGATCGGAGTGTCACATTCCGAAACCAGGATAGTTTTGGATCGGAGTGTCATGTTCCAACACCAGGATAGTAGTGGATCGGAGTGTCACGTTCCGACACCAGGATAGAAGGGGATCGGAGTGTCACGTTCCGATACCAGGATAGTAAAGAGAATGAATCTTGAATTATGTTAATATACACAATTTAAAGAACCTGTTTCCCAAATGAGTATGGTGTGGAGGCTTGAGTCCTCATTGATGTGCTTGGTGTTGTGGCCAATGGTTATGGTACTCGTTGTTGTAACCTGTTGAGAATATTAGTTGATTTTATGTTATTATCTGATATATATTGCTTTCTATTTTGAGTTGGCCGATGATACCTACTCAGTACTTGTGCCTTTTACTAACCCCTACTTGTAATTTTCTTCTTTGTTATTTTTTTGGAGTGCAGCAAACGTGTATAGAAGTTATTAATTGATTTTGTTAATTAGTTTTAAGTCTTCCGCATTATATTCTGTTTATATTGTATTGAAATGTTGGGGTTATTAATTGGGTTCTTCTCACATAGTAGTATAAGCGTGGGTGCCACTCGCGGCTCGTTTTGGGTCGTGACAAACTTGGTATCAAAGCATTAGGTTCGTTGGTCTCATCACACAAGAACGAGTCTAGTAGAGTCTTAAGGAACGGTAGGGGGACACCTTTACTTTTCTTTGAGAGGCTATAGGACTTTAGGAAAATTCCATTCTTTCTTTCTATCGTGCTATTACTTGGATCCAATTGGTATCTAGGTGATACAAATTGGTATCTGACCATCTTCACTCTATTTCGCAGATGGTTAGAACTAGAGCAACAACTGCGCCAACACCAACACCGGCAAGACAAGATGCGTCTGAGCCAGCCACTGGGCTGTAGCTCGAAGAGGAGCAGTGGCAAGAGGCCGTGGTAGAGGTCGCGGGAGGACGTCCTCTAGAGGAAGAGGACAAGCACCTGGCCCAACTAGTACTAGGGCGGTGACTCCTCCACGACGGAGGTAGAGGGGTAGTAAGTGAGGGTGAGGAAGGGGAAGAATGAGCAAGCGCAGGATGAGGAATTACCACCCCAACCTACCCCAGAGATGATTAACCAGGTTCTTGCTTATCTTAGCGGGTTATCTGATCAGGGCCAGACACCCCAGTGTTTCTGCACCAGCACCTCAGGTTCCGGAAGTACAACATGCAGCTGCTGTGGCTCCCCGCATGGATTCCTCATTGGAAATAGGCACGTTTCCTTGGTTGACTACAGGGCCTATAATGACAAGTGATCAGCATGAACTTTTCACTAAATTTTTTAAGTTGAAACCTCCAGTCTTCAAGGGTGCTGAATCTGAGGATGCCTATGATTTTCTGGTTGATTGTCATGAGTTGCTACATAAGATGGGCATAGTAGAACGATTTGGTGTTGAGTTTGTGACCTATCAGTTTCAAGGGAACGCCAAAATGTGGTGGCGGTCATATGTTGAGTGTCAACCAGCACAGGCACCACCTATGACTTTGGCGTCATTCTCTAGTTTATTTATGGAGAAGTATATACCCCGGGCTTTGAGGGATAGGAGGAGGGATGAGTTCCTGAGCCTAGAGCAAGGCAGGATGACGGTCACTGCGTATGAGGCTAAGTTTCGTGCATTATCCAGGTATGCCACCCAGCTTTGCTTCAGTCCACAAGAGAGGATTCACCGTTTTGTGAAGGGGTTGAGGTCAGATTTGCGGATTTCAGCCTTACCGGTAGCTGCTACAGCAAAATCCTTTCAGGAAGTGGTAGACTTTGTGATAGAGGTGGAGGGAGTGAAGCCAGATGAATTCACCATGGCATCAGCAACTAAGAAGTTTCGTAAGGGAGGCAAGTTTAGTGGTTCTTACTCCAGAGGGCAGAGTTCAGGAGGTTATCCAGCTCGACCTATTCAGTCTTCACTGCAGGCTGTAGCTGGGGGTCCACCGCAGACCGGTAACATTTCTCTGAGTTTGGAGGTTATCCCCAGACTTCGTCGTTCTCACAGAGACCTATGCTTGAATCCAGAGAGTGTTATGGATGTGGAGAGACTGGACATATTAGGAGGTTTTGTCCAGAACAAAGTTACAGACCCCCAATAGTCAGAGGTAGAGGTGGTCATGGAGAGGCCGCCATTCTGGAGGACGGTGGTGGTCAAGGTAATGGTGGTCACCAAAACCAACGGGGGGTGGCGGGCAAGCCGGAGCGACTGCAGCACAACATAGTAGGGGCAACGGGCAGACGGGTGATAGGGCCCATTGTAATGCTTTTCCTGGGAGGTCTGAAGCGGAGACATTTGATGTTGTTATCACAGGTAATCTTTTGGTTTGTGATTGCATGGCTTCTGTATTATTTGACCCTGGCTCCAAATTTTCATATGTATCTTCCTCATTTGCTATTGGTCTTAATTTACATTGTGAATTGCTTGACATGCCTATTCGTGTTTCTACTCCGGTGGGTGAGTCTGTGATAGTTGAAAAGGTGTATAGGTCTTCTCTTGTAACTTTTGAGGGGATCAATACTCATGTAGACTTGGTTATTCTAGAAATGGTTGACTTCGATGTAATTCTAGATATGACTTGGATTTCTCCAAATTTTGCAATCTTAGATTGTAATGCTAAAACTGTAACTTTGGCCAAGCCTGGGACAGATCCGTTAGTGTGGGAGGGTGACTACACTTCCACTCCAGTTCGTATCATCTCCTTTCTTCATGCTAAGAGAATGGTTAGTAAAGGGTGTTTAGCTTTCTTGGAACACCTCAGGGATGATACTACCCAAGTACCTTCAATTGAGTCGGTTTCGATAGTCTGTGAGTTTCTGGATGTGTTTCCTGCAGACCTTCCTGGTATGCCACCGGATAGGGACATTGACTTTTGCATTGATCTGTAGCCGGGTACTCGCCCCATTTTCGTACCCCCTTATAGAATGGCTCCCGCTGAGTTAAGGGAGTTAAAGGCCCAACTTCAAGAGTTGTTAGGTAAAAGCTTCATTAGACCAAGCGCCTCCCCTTGGGGTGCTCCGGTTTTATTTGTGAAGAAGAAGGATGGGAGTTTTCGGATGTGCATAGACTACAGGAAACTGAATAAGGTAACTGTTAAGAACAAGTATCCTCTTCCTCGCATTGATGATTTGTTCGATCAGTTACAAGGTGCTTGTACCTTCTCAAAAATCGATTTGAGATCTGGTTATCATCAATTAAAAATACGGGCAACGGATGTGCCCAAGACTGCTTTTCGGACCAGGTATGGACATTATGAGTTCTTAGTAATGTCTTTTGGACTAACGAATGCCCCTGCTGCATTCATGAGCCTGATGAACGGGATTTTTAAGCCCTATCTGGATCTCTTTGTCATTGTGTTCATTGATGATATAGTGGTGTACTCCAAGAGCAGGGAAGAACATGAGGAGCATTTGAGAATTGTATTGGAAATGTTGAGGGAGAAAAATCTTTATGCCAAATTCTCCAAGTGTGAGTTTTGGCTAAATTCAGTGTCCTTCTTAGGGAGCGTAGTTTCTAAGGATGGAGTGATGGTGGATCCTTCTAAGATCGAAGCAGTGAAGAGTTGGGTAAGACCTACTAATGTTACAAAAGTAAGGAGTTTTGTTGGTTTAGCTAGCTACTACAGTCGATTTTTCAAGGGATTTTCTTCCGTTGCATCCCAACTGACAAATTTGACTAAGCAAAGTGTTCCATTTGTATGGTCGGACGAGTGCGAGGAAAGCTTTCGGAAGCTCAAGACCTTGTTGACTACTGCACCAATCCTTACCCTGCCAGTGGAAGGTAAGAATTTCATTGTTTATTGTGATGCATCCTATTCGGGTTTGCGTGCAGTGCTAATGCAAGAGAAGAATGTAATTGCTTATGCTTCGAGGCAATTAAAGGTACACGAACGTAATTATCCGACCCATGATTTCGAGTTGGATGCGGTAGTGTTTGCATTAAAGCAATGGAGGCACTATCTATATGGGGTTAAGTGTGAAGTCTTTACGGATCATCGTAGCCTACAGTATGTCTTTACTCAGAAAGATTTGAATTAGAGACAGAGGAGATGGATGGAACTACTGAAGGACTACGATATCACTATTTTGTATCACCCAGGAAAAGCTAACGTTGTGGCAGATGCGTTAAGTAGAAAAGCAGGGAGCATGGGAAGCCTAGCTCACTTACAGGTTTCCAGACGCCCATTGGCTAGAGAGGTTCAGACTCTGGCTAATGACTTTATGAGGCTAGAAGTAAATGACAAGGGAGGATTTTTGGACTGTGTGGAGGCAAGATCTTCCTTCCTTGACAAGATTAAGGGAAAGCAGTTTACCGATGAGAAACTGATCCGGATCCAAGATAAGGTGTTGCGAGGAGAGGCTAAAGAAGCACAAATCGATGAGGAAGGTGTTTTGAGAATTAAGGGAAGGGTATGTGTACCCCGCGTCGATGATTTGATTCACACTATTCTTACAGAGGCTCATAGTTCAAGGTATTCTATACATCCTAGTGCAACCAAGATGCATCGTGACCTAAAGCAACATTTTTGGTGGAGTAGAATGAAGTGTGACATTGTCGATTTTGTTGCTCAATGCCCGAATTGTCAGTAGGTAAAGTATGAACACCAGAAGGCTTGGAGGGACACTTCAGAGAATGCCCATTCCTGAATGGAAGTGGGAGAGAATTGCAATGGACTTCGTGGTGGGTCTTCCCAAGACAAGGGGTAAGTATGACTCCATTTAGGTAGTTGTTGATAGGTTAACTAAGTCTGCTCTCTTCATTCCAGTCAAGGTGACTTACAATGCAGAGAAGTTAGCCAAACTTTACATCTCAGAAATTGTTCGATTGCATGGAGTTCCACTCTCCATCATATCAGATAGAGGTACGCAGTTTACTTCTAAGTTTTGGAAAACATTGCACGCCGAGTTAGGTACTAGGTTGGATCTTCGTACTGCATTTCACCCTCAGACCGATGGTCAGTCTGAGCGAACAATTCAGGTTTTGGAGGATATGCTTCCTGCATGTGTGATAGAATTTGGTGGTCATTAGGATAACTTCTTACCCTTAGCAGAGTTCTCATACAACAATAGCTATCACTCAAGTATTGATATGGCCCCATTTGAGGCATTGTATGGGAGAAGATGTAGATCTCCCATTGGGTGGTTTGATGCATTTGAGGTTAGACCTTGGGGTACGGACCTTCTGAGGGAATCGTTAGATAAAGTGAAATGCATTCAGGAAAAGCTTTTAGCGGCTCAAAGTAGGTAGAAAGAATATGCAGATCGAAAGTTTATAGACTTGGATTTTATGGAGGGTGAGCAAGTCTTGCTGAAGGTTTCGCCCATGAAAGGGGTGATGCGGTTTGGTAAGCGAGGTAAGATTAGTCCGAGGTATATTGGTCCATTTGAAGTTCTGAAGCGCGTGGGGGAGGTAGCTTATGAATTAGCCTTGCCCCCAGGACTGTCAGGAGTGCATCCGGTATTTCATGTGTCTATGTTGAAAAGATATCATGGGGATGGAAACTACATCATTCGTTGGGATTCAGTTCTACTTGATGAGAATTTGTCTTATGAGGAGGAGCCTGTTGTTATTTTAGATAGAGAAGTCCGCAAGTTGAGGTCAAGGGAGATTGCATCCATCAAAGTTCAATGGAAGAATCGGCCGGTTAAAGAGTCCATTTGGGAGAAGGAGGCTGATATGCAAGAAAGATACCCACACCTGTTTACAGATTCAGGTACTCCTTTTCGCCCTTGTTTTTCTTCTTGTGATCGTTCGAGGACGAATGATGGGTAAATTGGTATCTATTGTAACGACCTGTTTAGTCGTTTTTGAGCAGTAAAGTTTATTCTGGTAATAACTGTCAGGATCAACGGATCCCACGACGGACCGTCATGGGCACGACGGACCGTCGAGGGGGTCTCGTTCCAAAACACTTAGATTCTGAAAATTTGGGTACTAAGATCGACTCTCTGAACTTCACGACGGAATGGCAGGACGGACCATCGTTGGCACGACGGGCCGTCACAAATCTTTCCACAGAATTAACTCTCTGAACTTTGTGACAGACCTGCAGTACGGACCGTCACAGTCATGACGGACCGTCACAGGCTGCGTAACCCTGACTGGGTCGGAATTCTACTAAAGTTTTTAAAGGGGCGTTTTGGACTATTCATGCTTATAATTATAAAGTTAGTGGGTTAATGTTAATAATTTAATTACTAGGGGGTTAAAGGAGATAACCTTGAAATAAATAGTGGGTTATTTTTATCATCTTTTATACTTAATTATATGACAATTAGGGTAAAAGAAAAAGGGTTTGAATAAGAAAAAGAGAAAGAATAGAGAGAAGAGGGACGAATGAGCGAGAGAGAGAGAACGAAGAAGAACACACCTTTGGGAAAGTAGATTGCTTGATCACGATTCTTCGGTGGAGGTAGGTTATGGTTTATGCTATTTCATAGTAAACTCTTAATAGCGAATAATATGTATTGGGTAGTATTGTAAAGTCTTCTATATGCTTAATTGTGTGCTTGCATGATGTGATTATGTAATTGTAATGGATTGGAAAGATGAGGCTATGAATCTTAAACCTTAAATACTTTGTTAATGATGATGTCTTGGCATAAAAGAAGGTTGATGAACTAAAATAATGAGATTAGGGGATCAGGTGTCACAAACCGACACGTAGTATTAGGGGATCGAAGTGTCACGTTTTGACACCAGGATAGTAGGGGATCGGAGTGTCACGTTCCGACACCAGGATAGTAGTGGATCGGAGTGTCACGTTCCGACACCAGGATAGTAGTGGATCGGAGTGTCACGTTCCGACACCAGGATAAAAGGGGATCGAGGTGTCACGCTCCGACACCAGGATAGTAAAGAGAATGAATCTTGACTTATGTTAATATACTCAATTTAAAGAACCTGTTTCCCAAATGAGTATGGTGTGGAGGCTTGAGTCCTCATAGATGTGCTTGGTGTTGTGGCCAATGGTTATGGAACTCGTTGTTGTCACCTGTTGAGAATATTAGATGATTTTATGTTATTATCTGATATATATTGCTTTCTATTTTGAGTTGGCCGATGATACCTACTCAGTACTTGTGCCTTGTACTGACCCCTACTTGTAATTTTTCTTCTTTGTTATTTGTGGAGTGCAGCAAACGTGCCATCGACTTCGACTCAACCGCAACTATAGCCAGTCTTCATCACGTCAGATTTCAGGGTGAGCTATTGTTCCTAGCTCGGACTGGATTCTCTCTCATTCATGTCTTGATGTCCTTGAAGCTCGGACATAGACCATCTGTTCACTTATTTTAGCTTCGTAGATACTCTTAGATTTAGTAATTTGAGGTTAGATGTTCTTGTGGTGATGACTTCCAGATTTTGGGAATAGTAAATGATAAATTTTAGAAGTTATTAATTGATTTTGTTAATGAGTTTTAAGTCTTCCGTATTATATTCTATTTATATTGTATTGAAATGTTGGGGTTTAGATTGGTTGGTTCGCTCACATAGTAGTATAAGTGTGGGTGCCACTCGCGGCTCGTTTTGGGTCGTGACAAAGTCATGTAACCTCTTTATCATAACACTACAACTCAGACTCACCTAATTCATATAACTTAAGAATTAAGACATCCATTTAAAAATATCTTAGTAATTATACTTATGTGCAATCATTTTTATTGAAAAAGACATAGTCTGTTTTAATAGATGAGAATAATATCGTGATCAACTTTGTAAATTAGTATTATTAATTAATTTTTATTAATTTTTTTAGTAGATGTAAGTATAAATTGAGTCCCAATTGAGAGAGGATTAAATCTATAACAAAATGTACTTTAGATACCGTATTTTGGTTTGAAGTCAGTAACAACATTTTGACTTATGGTTGTATTTTGTTTTTTTATTCATTACAAATGAATCATCCTTTTTTATCTATACTTTCTATGTTATTTTACTTTTTTTTCTTTTTCACCCATCTGTATATTCTTTTCATATTCATCATCATATCCAATCCATCATTTCTCAGTTTTACACTTTGCCCCCTATAAGAAAAAATTCTATATATAGGCGTAACTTAGGGTAAAGTATCGAAGCACCTGAAAAAGAAAGAACATGAATGGAGGCGGCGAGAGTAATCATGTTTTCTCATGGGAAATTGATGATGTCTTGTCATACCTGAACTTGAATGATAATCAAATTGGGAGTGGAACGACGTTTGAGGGTGACATGATGACAGATCCAATTAGATTTGATACTTATCAGTCGTTAACAGTTGTTAATGAGGTGGTTGAATCAGGTACTAATGTTACTAAGAAGAGAAGTCCAACCAACCTAAAAAAGAACGGTAAGGGAATTGCTGAACCAAAATCCAGTGTTGATGGAGTCAGAGATAAAGGAAGTTTAGAGCATGAGATACACATATGGACAGAGAGAAAAAGGACAAAGAAAATTGGGATCTTGTTTGAGACTCTCCGTGCTTTGATTCCTAATGTCTCTGCTAAGGTAAAACAAAAGTTCTTTTTGGGAAATACCTTTTTTTTTATCATTTGATATTGTATCGATCAAAAGTAAAATAATTCAATAAATTTTCATGATTATCTGGAACAATATTTCTTTTGTTATTCTCCTTTTATTCTCTTTCGCATCCTTAATTAATAATCATAATCGTCTTGTCAAGAATTATTGGAAAAATGAAAATGATTTTTTTTAAAATCAAATAGAAACTTGTAAAATGATTAAAAGATTAGTTCATTGGTTGGTTCTTTTTGGAAATCACATATGATAATCATTTCTATACATGATAATTTCATTTTGTGATATACATATTTCCCTTATTACTAATTTGTACATATCTACATGTTAATCCCAAAATAGAGTAATAACATGTGTATTGTTTCATAAAAAGGGAATGATAAAACAATATAGAACTTTCGGTTTTTTTGCATATATCATTATTAAAAATCTTCAATATTTTCTATGTTTTCTCTTCTAAAATAAGAATATGAAGTTTTTAACATTATTCTAGTTTCACACTAAATTTTTCAAAAAGAGAATTTTCTTAATCCGTGTAATCATAAGATCTTTGTAACTCATTGAAGTAATTAGCAAGTATTAATTTTTACATCAATTTAATTTGTATAAATTAACCACATAAAGAATCATTATAATAGTGGTAGCTTATTTTCACTTGTTGTTACCAATAAAACTTGCTATTTTTCAGATTTATTACAACCAATAACACTTTTTATGTATAAATTGGTTTTACAATTAATTTTATGAGAAAGATAGATTGTTCAAATGCGTATTAATAGACAGAGTTTGAAGGTTATAGATTTCAAATGATAGCCTTTATTGTATTTTTTTTATTAAATAAATTTTTTCAGACACTAATAAATGACTTGAAAGTAATAAATTTATGTGTATATATATAGTAGATATGGTATTCATTTGACTTCTTCGTATGTATTTAGTTTCCGTTAATCAGTGAAAATCCCGACTTTCCATCTGAAATAGAAATTAAATTAATTTCATATTTTTTGTAAATGCAGGCTGATGAGTGCACCATTATTGATGAAGCAGTGAACCACATCCTAAAGCTAAAGAATACTTTTGAGAAGCTTAAACGGAAAAAGCTAGAAGGTCTTCAAGAACATAACATAAGATTGATGAGTTCACAGAAATTCCCAGATGTTGGTAATAGTTGGGAGAATTATTTGGGTGATCAAGGAACGACGAGTAATTCATCTTTTATTAAACCAAAAATTCATGGTGCTACTCCCCTTATGGTGAATAATAATATTCCAACAAGTTTTATGACGTGGAGTTCACCAGATATGATACTAAACGTTTGTGGTAAAGATGCACATATTAGTGTGTGTTGTCCTAAGAAACTAGGGCTATTTACCTTCATTTGTTACGTTTTGGGGAAACACAATATTGAGATTGTGTCTGCTCAAGTGTCATCTGATCAATCTAGAACCATGTTCATGATCCAAGCTCATGTAAGTACTTTAAATTTCTTCAAAATGAAACGTTGGTCATTTTGAAAATTGTGAACTAGGATTTTTAGTTAACATACTTTTCAATTTAATTTACGTGTTTTTGCTTGAGTGAACAGGAATTTTAAAAATGACACGCGTTGAGAAATTTTTTGATTTAAAATTAAGGGTGTGTCAGAAATAGTGATTCTTTTTTCACAACTCTCACGTCTAATTAAACATAATTTTCACATAAAATGAAGGTAAAAGAAAAGTATATACCTTGAGGTTGAAATTTTCTAATTTCTACTACATATAGTATAGTCATAGATTATGTTTAGAAATTATTAAAATTGTTTTACCTGAGTGGACTGTCTAACAGAAATAATATTTTTACTTTTAGAAGATCATATGGATAAAAATGTGTATAAATTAATCTTTTCAGACCTCACTTATAAAATGTTGCTAAATATATTATTTTTGTTGTTATTTCTTGATTCTAAAAACATGTTTGATGTATATTCAGGCTAAAGGTGGAAATGGCATTGCTCAATTCTCCGAAGCACCCACAATGGAAGAAATATACAAGCAAGTTGCAATTAAGATAATGTCCTTTGAAACCCCCAAATGATCGGTATCCATTTCATCAGTCAAATCAACAAGGGTCATCATATTTAGTTTCAAAGTTCATCCGGTTGAGGATGGATGGTTGTTGCCATAAAGGCCATGATATATACTTTTGCAGTTTATCCAGTAGAGGATGAAGGTTTGTGGCCTTATAGACTATTTTTTTTATTTGTAGTTTGTCTGTCGCCGTATAGGCATACTTTTATAGTTCATCAGATAAAGGATGAATGGGTGTTGCCGTAATGGTTAGTTAATTTTATTTACTTTTGTACTTCTTCCTGTGGAGGTGAACGTCTGTCACCGAGTCGGGAAAATGAAAACTATGAAATTTGGTCCTATTAAGTTTCTTCCAATGATATTTACAAATAGCAAAATCTTGGTAATGAATCATATTTGTAATTATGACCTTTTTAAAAATTTAAGATCATCAATGATATTTATTTTACTTTAGAACGTTTAAATATTTTGAGTTACTCCTGATCCTTGACTAGCTCTTGTGATATTTTTTCTAAACCGAATGTCTTTTTCTTACCTACCTAATCGCACAAATAAGCAAGAACTGAAATTACTTTACTCGCTAACTTTTCAAAAGAGGGTAGATAAAAAAAAATTATGATATCTTTTTTCATATTGAAAAATGAAGGTACCACTTTAAGAAACTTATTTAAATTTTGTTATGTAAAAGAAATTGTCATTTCACTCAATCAATCTTTGATTGAATTATAGCATTATGAAAATTACTTCTTCATCAGCCAAATCTAATCTTCTATCTATATATAATAGGAGAAGAAAAAGCGATATATGTCAGCACTACAATTTTTCTTGAATTTTATTATCTTTAATTAATTTGAACAATTAATTCAATTTAAACAACTTAATTATATCTTGTTAATTTTAATAATATATTTAATAAAAAAAGAAAAAATATATAAAATAGTTCTTTTTAAAAGCAGTTATATAAAATAGTTTAAAGTTACCTTTTATTAACTTTAAAATCAATATCTATGCAATGACCAATTTTTTTGTAAATAAATATATTATTATATAAACAAAAAAAATTAAGAATTCTTATGTTACCATTTTATTCTTGGAATATTTTAAACTTTAATTAATTTTTATTATATAAACATCTATTCTTTCCAATAATTTTAACATATAAAGAACTTAAGTAACCAATTAGAAATTTTGATGTATTTCCTTATAAAATTAACTTTGATAATTAATATTTAAATTTATAGTTGTGGCTAAAAATTGTTTACTATAGAGTTACACTACATATAACTAGTTATCTATTCATTGTTCTTTTAATAAATAATTTTTAAAAAAATTCTAAAATTCAACTAAAAATAGTTGTCCCTAATATACGTCACCCACTTGCTTAAATTCTTATACCCAATAAATACAATCGTATCAGTCAATAAACTTAATAACATAATTCAGTCAATTTTATTTTATGTTGGAACATTATCAATTTTTTTTAAAAAAAAGAATCAAAGAAAAAGGATCGTTTGATGAAGATGGAATCAAGCAATTGTGGGGTTAAATGTATGTAGTTGAAGAAGGAAAAATGTATATATAGATGAGTGATGATCATATTACTGATTAAAAAAAAATTCTTATTGTATTCAAATTTGAATTCATTTCCATCATTCTAATTTTATTCAATTGATTTTTAATGTGAATTGAAAGTTTGAATTATAAATTGAAAGTTGATCTACATTGCCATGCAATTTATTTATTTATTTATTTATTTGTTTATTATTTATTTATTTATTTGTTTATTTATTTATTTATTTATTTATTTATATAAAAACCTTCCTAACATTTCTTAAAAGAATTGTTCTTTTCAATTTAACAAACAAATAAAAGAGAACTAAAAAAACAAGAAAAGAAAAGAAGATAAATAGAAAAAAAGAAGAAAACAAATGCAGTTAATAAGTTCATAAGTAAGGAAGAATAACAAATTGATTCATATTTCATAACTTGAATTGTACTTCGTTTAAATTTGGATAGTTTAATTTAATTCATGTGTTATTTTAATACTGTTTATAAATAACGACTTGCAATAAAATCTAATTACATATAGTTAGACTTTTAGAATAAAGAAATATCAATTATATACAAATTACAATAAAAAAAGAAAATTATGGTGGAAGAAAATTTGAGGTTAGAGAGGCTAATTATACTCTCTCCGTTAAAAAAAATAATCATATTTCCTTTTTAGTATGTTTTAGAAAGAATGTTTTTTTTCTTTTTTAGCAACACTTTAACTTTAGCTTTTCACGTGACATACTTAAGTATTAAGGAACATTTTGATATATTTAACGTAACTTTACTTCAGAATTACAAAATGAAAAATTCTTTTTTTTTCTTTTCTTATACTAAGTCATTTTTTTTAAACGATGAGAGTATACTTTTTGCGAAGATGAGACGAAAGTCATACATTTGAAATATATGTCGGTGCATGTAAAGGTACTCAGTTTCTTAAAACATTTATAATATTCTATTAATGTAGAAAAAGAAATTCATATTTTATAAATGTATAAATACTCATTTTCTTTGTTTCTCACTCGAACAACAACAACAACAACAACAATAATAATAATAATAATAATAATATTCTTTTATTTTCGTAAAATTTTTTTTAATAATGCATAAAAGTTATTATTTTTAAAATCATAATTAGTTATTATAATAAGTATACTTTTATTTTTTACAATAAAAAGTAAAAAGGAAAAGCATAATATTATTAGCACCGCAAAAATAGTTTTTGAAATTAATTAGACTTAATGATGTGTAATTAGTTTGAATAATAATTTATTATTGTATTTATTTTTTAAAATGATTTAAAATCAATTCTTACATTTAAATTAGATAAAATTTAAAAACAATTTTAAAATTAACTTGATATAACTGTAAATTATAAATCTTATGTTTATTTTTAATTCAAAAAAGTATCATAATATTTGAATTTATTAAATGATAAAAATCAAATTATATAAAATGAATTTGTGTAAAAACAAAGTCAGTTTTATAAAGTAAGAAAATATTACATTTCTGACGGGACATTAACTCTTCATGTTGGAGTCATAAAAATGTGTAGTTTATAAATCAATGAAGTAGTTTAAAACACATTCTTTTTTGAAGTTTTCTGATTTAATATTAACAATTTGAAATACAATTTTTTTTAAATTTATATTATTCTGTTTTAATTAATATTTAATTATAAAGTTTATATTATATTATTAAAAAAAGTATTGCTTTTGAATTATTATCAATTTTGGATTTTAAATTATAACTAATTAAATTTTATAAATAAAAATATTAAATAAAAAAATAGACATGTATCAATCTATTAAAACAAATAATTACATATGCATTGGAAAACCAAATTTAAAATGTCAAAATAAAAATAAAACAAGCAATATGGTTTGTGGAAAGAATAATTTAATAATGGCGAATGTTAACATAAAATATATATTTAAATTAAATTCAAACTATAAATGCTTATTTTTTTTGTGGTTTTCAAGATTAAAATAAAAATTATATATATATTATATATATATTATATATATATATATATAATATATATATATATATATAGATATATATATATATATTATATATATATATATATATATATATATATATATAGGAGAGGTGATAGCATCTATGTATCAATACCACAATTAATCTCGAATTTTAACTTTTAAGTAATTAATTAATTATAAAATTAATTAATATTTTAATTGAAGGAAAAAAATTACTGTTTTAAAAGAACGATTAAAGATTTTAATCCCGATTGAAATTGTTTAGGTTTCTTTAAAAGACATGTTAGTTTTTTATTTTCATTTTTCAAAAAAAAAAATTATATTATGAACATCTTTTAAAATATAAATAAAAAGAACGTTTGTATCTTATAATTGTTTTTGAATTTTCAGTTTTAAAATCAAATATTTAACTATTACGGAACTTCATTATTTAAAAAAAATAAATAAAAAGACACATGTCCGACTAATCTTATTGTTTGTTTAAATTTTGTTTTAGAAATTGTA
The DNA here is from genome assembly GCA_027705065.1 of Solanum peruvianum. NCBI lineage: Eukaryota > Viridiplantae > Streptophyta > Magnoliopsida > Solanales > Solanaceae > Solanum > Solanum peruvianum. Next base: position 12,431,613 of record JAKWJD010001763.1, read on the forward strand.
CATAATTGTAACGACCTGTTTAGTCGTTTTGAGCAGCAGATTGAAATTCTGGGAAAAACTGGCTGGGACAACGGAAGTCGCGACGGACCGTCGTAGTCACGACGGCCCGTCGTGGATGTTTCGTCCCATGACACTTAGAATTCTGAAATTGGGTACTGAAAATCGACTCTCTGTAAATTGTGACGGACCTGCAGGACGTGCCGTCACACCCACGACGAACCGTCGTGAGTTTCCGTTGCAAAACACTTCAACTTTTGAGAATTTGGTTCAAGAAACGAGTTTCTGACCGTCAGGACGGAGGTGCAGGACGGACCGTCACAGGGGTGACGGGCCGTCACAGCCCACCTGGAACCTGGGGAGGTTCGACGACCACCGTGACGGACCGTCGCAGGCACGACGGCCCGTCACAGGTTGCGCAGTCCCAGGCAAAATAGGATTTCTCCACACGTTTTAAGGGTCGTTTTTGACTATTCTTTCCTTAATTATAAAGATTGAGGGTTAACATTAATAAGTCTAATTACATAGGGGTTAAAAGAGGTAACCTTAAGTTAATTAGTGGGTTTTATTGTCCTCTTTATTTCTTAATTATATGATAATTAGGGTAAAGGAAAGAGGGGTTGAATAAAACAAAACAAAAGAAAAGAGAGAGGGAGATTGATCGATTGAGAGAGAGAGTCGAACAAGGAAGAAGGATATCAAAGCTTGGGAGAATTCTTGTTGATTCCAATTCTTCGGTGGAGGTAGGTTATGGTTACTTTACGATATTCGTAGTGAACTCTTAATAGTGAATGATATGTATTGATTGTATTGTAAACCCTGCTATATGCTTAATGGTATGCTTGCATGAATATGATTATGTGATTTTGATAAGACAAGCATGATGAAAACTATCTAATCCCAAATCTTGAAAGAAACTTTAATCTATGTTATTAATGATGATGCCTTGGTATAAAAGAAGGCTTGATGAATTAAAGTGATGGGATTGATGATGCCTTGGTATAGAGAAGGCTTGATGAACGGATAGAATGAGGTTAGTGGATCGGAGTGTCACGTTCCGACACATAGTATTAGTGGATCGGAGTGTCACGTTCCGACACATAGTATTAGTGGATCGTAGTGTCACGTTCCGACACATAGTATTAGTGGATCGGAGTGTCACGTTCCGACACATAGTATTAGTGGGACGGGTGTCACGAACCGACACGTAGATATAGGGGATCGGAGTGTCACGTACCGACACATATAGGGGATCGGAGTGTCACGTTCCGACACATATAGGGGATCGGAGTGTCACGTACCGACACATATAGGGGATCGGAGTGTCACGTACCGACACAAGAGGAAGAAAGATAATGAATCTTGAAAGATGATAACATATACTCAACATAATGAACTTAACCCCCAAATGAGTATGGTTTTGAGGCTTGAGCCCTCATGGATGAAATTGATGGTATTTATTGACGATTATAATATTGTTGTTGCTACATGTTGAGTTTATAGTTGATTTACATTATTATTGATGTATATTGTTCCCTATTTTTGAGTTAGCCGATGATATCTACTCAGTACGTGTGGTTGTACTGACCCCCCTACTTTTATGTTTTTCTTCTTGTTATTTGTGTAATGCAGCAAACGTCCGTCAACTTCAATTCAACAGTAGATCTAGCCAGTCTTCACTTCATCGGAAATTCAGGGTGAGCTAATGCGTCTAGCTTGGACTGGGTCTTCTTCTTCAAGTCTTGATGCCTCGAACTTCCGGCATGGACTAGCTTTTATGTATTTTTAGTTCTTAGACATTCTTAGTTTAGTAATTTGAGATAGATGTTCTTGTGATGATGACTTCCAGATTTTGGGGATATTAATAATAGTTTTGAGTTGTTTTATTAATGAGTTTAAGTCTTCCGCATTATATTCTGTTATTATATTAAAATGTTAAGGTGTAGATGGGTTGGTTCGCTCACATCGGAGGGTAAATGTGGGTGCCAGTCGTGTCCCCGATTTGGGTCGTGACAAACTTGGTATCAGAGCATTAGGTTCGTTGGTCTCATCACACAAGAACAGGTCTAGTAGAGTCTTAAGGAACGGTAGGGGGACGCCTTTACTTTTCTTTGAGAGGCTATAAGACTTTAGGAAAATCTCACTCTTTCATTCTTTCTTTCGTGCTACTACTTGAGTCCAATTGGTATCTAGGCGATACGAATTGGTATCTGACCATCTTCACTCTATTTCGCAGATGGTTAGAACTAGAGCAACGACCGCACCAAGCACAACAACAACGGCACAGCAAGAACGACTGAGCCAGCCACTGGGGCTGTAGCTCGAGGAAGAGCAGTGGCAAGAGGCCGTGGAAGAGGTCGTGGGAGGACGTTCTCTAGAGGAAGAGGACGAGCACCTAGCCCATCTGATGCTAGGGCAGTGACTCCTCCACCGACTGAGGAAGTGGTAAGAGAGGGTGAGGAAGGGGAAACTGAACAAGAGCAGAATGAGGAACTGCCACCCCAACCTACCCCAGAAATGATTAATCAGGTTCTGGCCTATCTTAGCGGGTTGTCTGATCAGGTTCAGGCACCTCCAGTGGTTTCTGCACCAACACCTCCGGTTTCAGAGGTACGACATGCGGATACTATGGCTCCCCGCATGGATGCATCATTGTGAATAGGCACATTTCCACGTCTGACTACTGGGCCTATTATGACAAACGATCAACATGAACTTTTCAGTAAGTTCTTGAAATTGAAACCTCCAGTCTTTAAGGGTGCAGAATCAGAGGATGCCTACGATTTTCTAGTTGATTGTCATGAGCTACTACACAAGATGGGTATAGTAGAGAGGTTTGGTGTCGAGTTCGTGAGCTATAAGTTTCAAGGGAACGCCAAATGTGGTGGCGTTCACATGTTGAGTGTCAACCAACAGAGGCACCACCTATGACTTGGGAATCATTCTCTAGTTTGTTCATGGAAAGTATATCCCCCGGACTTTGAGGGATAGGAAGAGGGATGAGTTCTTGAGTCTAGAGCAAGGTAGGATGACGGTTAACGCGTATGAGGCCAAATCCGTGCATTATGCAGGTATGCCACCCAACTTTGTTTCAGTCCACAAGAACGGATCCGCCGTTTTGTGAAGGGGTTGAGGTCAGAATTGCGGATTTCAGCCTTACAATAGCGGCAACGGCAACATCCTTCCAAGAGGTGGTAGACTTTGTGATAGAGGTGGAAGGAGTGAAACCATATGACTTCACCACGACATCGACATCAAAGAGGTTTCGAAGGGGAGGTGAGTTTAATGGTTCTTATTCTAGAGGACAGAACTCCGGAGGTCACTCAGTTCGACCAATTCAGTCTTCTCACTAAAGACTGTAGTTGGGGGTCCACCTCAGAACGGTCAACACTACTCTGAGAGACCTATGCCTGACTCCAGAGAGTGCTATGGATGTGGGGAGATTGGACATATTAGGAGGAATTGTCCAAAACAGAGTTACAGACCCCCAATAGCTAGAGGTAGAGTGGTCATGGTAGAGGCCGCTTTTCTGGAGGACGTGGTGGTCGAGGTAATGGTGGTCACCAAAACGGCAGAGGTGATGGGCAAAACGGAGCCACTACTACACAACATGGTAGGGGCAACGGACAGACAAACGATAGGGCCCATTGTTACGCTTTCCCTGGGAGATCTGAAGCGGAGGCGTCTGATGCTGTTATCACAGGTAATCTTTTGGTTTGTGATTGCATGGCATCTGTATTATTTGACCCTGGCTCCACGTTTTCATATGTATCTTCATCATTTGCTAATGGTCTAAAATTGCATTGTGAATCACTTGACATGCCTATTCGTGTTTCTACTCCGGTGGGTGAGTCTGTGGTAGTTGAAAGGGTACATAGGTCTTGTTTGGTGAATTTCGTGGGGAGCAACACTTATGTAGATTTGGTTATTTTAGAAATGGGTGACTTTGATGTAATTCTGGGTATGACTTGGCTTTCTCCCAATTTCGCGATCTTGGATTGTAATGCTAAAAACGGTGACGTTAGCCAAGCCTGGGACAGATCCGTTAGTGTGGGAGGGTGACTACACTTCCAATCCGGTGCGTATTATCCCTTTCTTGTGCTCAGAGGATGGTTAGTAAAGGGTGTTTAGCTTTCTTGGCACATCTCAAGGATGACACTATCCAAGTGCCCTCAATTGAATCAGTTTCGGTAGTTCGAGAATTTTTGGATGTGTTCCCTGCAGATCTTCCTGGTATGCCACCAGATAGGGATATTGACTTCTGTATCGACCTTGAACCGGGCACACGCCCCATTTCTATACCCCCGTATAGAATGGCTCCCGCCGAATTAAGAGAGTTAAAGGCTCAACTTCAAGAGTTGTTGAGCAAGGGCTTCATTAGGCCAAGTGCATCTCCTTGGGGTGCTCCAGTTTTGTTTGTGAAAAAGAAGGATGGGAGTTTTAGGATGTGCATAGACTACAGACAACTGAACAAGGTAACTATTAAGAACAAGTATCCTCTTCCTCGCATTGATGACTTGTTCGATCAGTTACAAGGTGCTTGTGTCTTCTCTAAGATTGACTTGAGATCCGGTTATCATCAATTGAAAATACGGGCAACGGATGTACCAAAGACTGCTTTTCGAACTAGGTATGGACATTATGAATTTGTGGTGATGTCCTTTGGTCTTACGAATGCCCCTGCTGCGTTCATGAGTTTGATGAATGGGATTTTTAAGCCATATTTGGATCTCTTCGTGATTGTATTTATTGATGACATATTGGTATACTCAAAGAGCAAGAAGGAACATGAGAGCATTTGAGAATGGTATTGGAAACGTTGAGGGAGAAAAAAGCTTACGCCAAGTTCTCTAAGTGTGAGTTTTGGCTAGATGCAGTGTCCTTCTTGGGGCACGTGGTTTCTAAGGATGGAGTAATGGTGGATCCATCTAAGATTGAGACAGTAAAGAATTGGGTAAGACCCACTAATGTGTCAGAGATAAGGAGTTTTGTGGGGTTAGCTAGCTACTACCGCCGCTTTGTCAAAGGATTCTCTTCCATTGCTTCCCAATTGACGAACCTGACAAAGCAGAATGTTCCATTTGTATGGTCGGATGAGTGAGGAAAGCTTTCAGAAGCTTAAGACCTTGTTGACTACCGCACCTATCCTCACCTTGCCGGTAGAGGTAAGTAAGAACTTCATTGTTTATTGTGATGCATCCTATTTGGTGGGGTGCCGTGCTAATGCAAGAGAAGAACGTGATTGCTTATGCTTCGAGGCAATTAAAGGTGCATGAACGTAACTATCCGACCCATGATTTGGAGTTGGCCGCGGTAGTATTTGCACTAAAGCAATGGAGACACTATTTGTATGGGGTTAAGTGTGAAGTCTATACGGACATCGTAGCCTACAGTATGTCTTCACTCAGAAAGACTTGAACTTGAGACAAAGGAGATGGATGGAACTACTGAAGGACTACGACATCACTATTTTGTATCATCCGGGGAAGGCTAATGTGTGCGGATGCTCTAAGTAGAAAGGCCGAAGCATGGGAAGTCTAGCCCATTTGCAAGCTTCTAGACGCCCATTGGCTAAGAGGTGCAGATTCCGCTAATGACCTTATGAGGTTAGAAATAAATGAGAAGGGAGGATTGTTAGCTTGTGTAGAGTCAAAATCTTCTTTTCTTGATCAGATTAAGGGAAACAGTTTGATGATGAGAAGCTAAGTCGAATCCGAGATAAAGTGTTGCAAGGAGAGGCTAAGAGGCAATAATCGATGGGGAAGGTGTTTTGAGGATTAAGGGAAGGGTTTGTACCCGCATCGATGATTTGATCACCACTATTCTGACAGAGGCTCATAGTTCCGGATATTCTATACATCCTGTTGCACCCAAGATGTATCGTGATCTAAAGCACACTTCTGGTTGGAGTAGAATGAACGTGATATTGTTGAGTTTGTTTGCCAATGTCCAAATTGTCAACAAGTGAAGTATGAACACCAGAGGCCCGGAGGACACTTCAGAGAATGCCCATTCCTGAATGGAAGTGGGAGAGAATCCGATGGACTTCGTGGTTGGTCTTCCCAAGACCTTGGGTAAGTATGACTCTATTTGGGTGATTGTTGATAGGTTAACTAAGTCTGCTCACTTCATTCCTGTCAAGGTGACCTACAAGCAGATAAGTTAGCCAAGATCTACATCTCAGAGATCGTTCGGGTTGCATGGAGTTCCACTCTCCATCATAGCACACAGAGGTACGCAGTTTACCTCTAAATTTTGGAGAACATTGCATGCGGAATTGGGTACTAGATTGGACCTTAGCACTGCATTTCACCCTCAGACCGATGGACAGTCTGAGCGAACTATTCAAGTGTTGGAGGATATGCTTCGTGCATGTTGCGATAGAGTTTGGTGGCCTTGGGATAGCTTTTTACCTTTGGCAGAGTTTTCATACAATAATAGCTATCCACTCCAGTATTGACATGGCTCCATTTGAAGCATTGTATGGAGGAGGTTGTAGATCCCCATTGGTTGGTTTTGATGCCTTCGAATTAGAACCTTGGGGGACTGATCTGTTGTGAGATTCTCTGGAGAAGGTGAAAGCATTCAAGAAAGCTTCTGGCGGCGCAAAGTAGACAAAAGGAGTATGCAGACCGAAGGTTAGAGACTTGGAGTTCATGGAAGGTGACAAGTCTTGTTGAAGTTTCACCCATGAAAGGGTGATGCGGTTTGGTAAAAGGTTTAAGTCCAGGTATATTGGACCATTTGAAGTGCTTAAGCGAATAGGGGAGGTGGCTTATGAGTTAGCCTTGCCCCCGGGCTGTCCGGAGTGCATCCGTGTTTTTTTCATGTATCCATGTTGAAGAGATACCACGGAGATGGAATACAATTAATCCGTTGGGATTCAGTTTTGTGTGGATGAAACTTGACTTATGAGGAGGACCGGTTGCTATACTAGATAGAGAGGTTCGCAAGTTGAGGTCGAGAGAAATTGCATCCATCAAGGTCCAATGAAGAATCGAACGGTTGAAGAGGCTACTTGGGAGAAGGAGGCGGATATACAAGAAAAAATACCCACATCTGTTTACAGATCAGTATCTCCTTTTCGCCATTGTTTTTCTTCTTTTGATCGTTCGGGGACGAACGATGGGTATTGGTATCTATTGTAACGACCTGTTTTTCGTTTTGAGCAGCAGATTGAAATTCTGGGAAAACTACTGGCTGGGACGACGGAAGTCGCCGGACCGTCGTAGTCCACGACGGCCCGTCGTGGATGTTTCGTCCCATGACACTTAGAATTCTGAAATTGGGTACTGAAAATCGACTCTCTGTAAATTGTGACGGACCTGCAGACGTGCCGTCACACCCACGGACGAACCGTCGTGAGTTTCCCCGTTGCAAACACTTCACCTTTGAGAATTGGTTCAAGAAACGAGTTTCTGACCGTCAGGACGGAGGTGCAGGACGGACCGTCACAGGGGTGACGGGCCGTCACAGCCCACCTGGAACCTGGGGAGGTTCGACGACCACCGTGACGGACCGTCGCAGGCACGACGGCCCGTCACAGGTTGCGCAGTCCAGGCAAAAAGGATTTCTCCACACGTTTTAAGGGTCGTTTTTACTATTCTTTCCTTATTATAAAGATTGAGGGTTTGACATTAATAAGTCTAATTACATAGGGGTTAAAAGAGTAACCTTAAGTTAATTAGTGGGTTTTATTGTCCTTTTATTTCTTAATTATATGATAATTAGGGTAAAGGAAAAGGGTTTGAATAAAACAAACAAAAGAAAAGAGAGAGGGAGATTGATCGATTGAGAGAGAGATCGAACAAGGAAGAAGGATATCAAGCTTGGGAGAATTCTTGTTGATTCCAATTCTTCGGTGGAGGTAGGTTATGGTTACTTTACGATATTCGTAGTGAACTCTAATAGTGAATGATATGTATTGATTGTATTGTAAACCCTGCTATATGCTTAATGGTATGCTTGCAGAATATGATTATTGATTTTGATAAGACAAGCATGATGAAAACTATCTAATCCCAAATCTTGAAAGAAACTTTAATCTATGTTATTAATGATGATGCCTGGTATAAAGAAGGCTTGATGAATTAAAGTGATGGGATTGATGATGCCTTGGTATAGAGAAGGCTTGATGAACGGATAGAATGAGGTTAGTGGATCGGAGTGTCCGTCCGACACATAGTATTAGTGGATCGGAGTGTCCACGTTCCGACACATAGTATTAGTGGATCGTAGTGTCACGTTCCGACACAATAGTATTAGTGATCGGAGTGTACGTTCCGACACATAGTATTAGTGGGACGGGTGTCACGAACCGACACGTAGATATAGGGGATCAGAGTGTCACGTACCGACACATATAGGGGATCGGAGTGTCACGTTCGACACATAGGGGATCGGAGTGTCACGTACCGACACATATAGGGGATCGGAGTGTCACGTACCGACACAAGAGAAGGAAGAAAGATAATGAATCTTGAAAGATGATAACATATACTCAAACATAATGAACTTAACCCCCAAATGAGTATGGTTTTGAGGCTTGAGCCCTCATGGATGAAATTGATGGTATTTATTGACGATTATAATATTGTTGTTGCTACTGTTGAGTTTATAGTTGATTTATATTATTATTGATGTATATTGTTCCCTATTTTTGAGTTAGCCGATGATATCTACTCAGTACGTGTGGTTGTACTGACCCCCTACTTTTATGTTTTTCTTCTTGTTATTTGTGTAATGCAGCAAACGTTCCGTCAACTTCAATTCAACAGTAGATCTAGCCAGTCTTCACTTCATCGGAAATTCAGGGTGAGCTAATGCGTCTAGCTTGGACTGGGTCTTCTTCTTCAAGTCTTGATGCCTCGAACTTCCGGCATGGACTAGCTTTATGTATTTTTAGTTCTTAGACATTCTTAGTTTAGTAATTTGAGATAGATGTTCTTGTGATGATGACTTCCAGATTTTGGGATATTAATAATAGTTTTGAGTTGTTTTATTAATGAGTTTAAGTCTTCCGCATTATATTCTGTTATTATATTAAAATGTTAAGGTGTAGATGGGTTGGTTCGCTCACATCGGAGGGTAAATGTGGGTGCCAGTCGCGTCCCCGATTTGGGTCGTGACAATAATTTATTTTCCACCTTTTATTTGTCGGTTTCTTAGTTTGTTTACAAATTGTACATAAATATAATTTTAAACTGATTGCCGAAACATTTTTTTTAAAAAAAATACAAATTTTATCCACTTTCACACATTGCTAAAAAGTAGGATCCGATTAGTACTAATCAATTATTTTTAATTTTAAATTTAAAAATACCCAATTAAAAAAACTATCAGATGTGATGTATTAGCTATCCAAATATTCTAATAAAATTTAACTTGAATCAAAATTGTCATTTTAAAATTTCAATAAAGTTTAAATTCTCCTGTTTGTAATTGTTGAAATAAATTTAATTTTGATTTGGCAAAGAACTCCTAAACATCATTTTGTCCAAGTAAGTTGCCTTACTTTTATATTTTTCTTTGTTCATCAAAACTGAATTGTAATTAACCTCCCTTTATGTGCGATTTTACTTCAATTCGTGTTTCAAATTATAACAACAAGGATCAACATTTAGGTAAAATCATGACTCCAAATGGATGCTCATAATTTGGAAATGGGGCAACTTTTTTAAAATTTTTCTAAAATATAATTTGAAAGTTGAAAACCTCTTCGGAAGATAATCAAAATTATTTAATAATATTTGCTTCAAATCAAGAAAAGAAGAAGAAATAAAATAAAAGTTAAAGGAAATCATCTACTCATTTAGCCATTGATTCCTCCGTTCTATAAATAAATGTCTATTTTTTTTCAAGAAAAAAATTATTAATTTTGTTAGAATTTTCTTTGACTCAGGTTTTATAAATTGGTAAAAGTAGAATTTTAACTGGTTGGAATATTTCCTCTAAGTTATTTAATTTTGTTTAATATTAATTTTAATTCTCTTTATAAAATAAAGACTTTATGATGATTGAACTTTACATGAATAACAATCATAATTGCTTTGAAGTTAATATCGACAAGAAATATAAAAATATAATTTAATTCATAAAAATATTTTTTTTTTTAATTGATTATGAATTAATAATAAGAAGTCAAATAGCATTTCAATAATTAAAGTTAAAATAGATAAAAGATTAAAATCTATTTAATTTTGATTTGAATTTAAAGTATAATAAAAAAAAATTACTCAAAGATCACATTTTATATTTGCTTTTCTACTTCTAAAAATAGATCGACCGTTTGCCTAGTAAAATGTTTATTATTTTTTTTAAAAGAATAAAAAGTGAAATTTTTTTTATATGAAAACTAGATTCATCTTGTATCATATTATATATAATGGTTTATTTTAAGTTCCCGTTAATTTAAGTTTATTTTTTATTTTTTAAAAGATCATTACATAAATAATTACTGAATAATTATTATGTTAAATTAAAATAGTTTTAAACATTATTTTTCAATGCATAGATAAACCTTTAACTATATAATTAATTAAATTAAATAATTGGTTTTATTAGTCGAGCTTTTAAACTAAATAAAAAATATAAATAAAAATTAAATGTCCTGCCATAATTCAAACACTTCAAAATATTTATTAACATTTTTATAATATTTGTTTATTCTTATCATACTAATATATTTGTTTATGCTAATTAGTTTTAAAAGAAGTCTCTTGATAAATTTTATATAAAATAATACGATAATTAAAAGAAAAAACCAGTTCAGATCTCCCATTACCCATGTAATAGTATCTAGTCCTAAAACTTATGAAAACCTATGCGATAAACTTTTCATTTTATCATTAGCTATCTTAATTAAAATTTTAAATATTCAAATAAATAATTATGATTATTTTAAATAATATCAAATTACAAAAATAGCGTTATTTTCGTCTTTGTATTGTAAATTTCTGTTTGTTTATGATTATTTTATTTTGTAAAAAAATAAAATACAATATTTATAGTGTTAATCAATAACTATACACAAATCATTTTACTTTTCTCATATTATATTTTAAAATATGAAAGGTAACATTTTAAGTTTTTTCTTTTTCAGAATGATTGGTGTGTGATTTGGGTGCATTTGAATTTTTATTTTTATTTTTGAAATATTGTTAAAGTTAACATCTACAAGAATTCAAAGTTTAGAATTTGTTTGATGATATTATTTAATAATTAGATAAATTTTTAAAATTGTCTATAGATCAATATTTATGATTATACTTATCAACTAACGGCACAACGCGCGAACACGTTTACTAGTTTAAAATAATAATAAGATACACGCAAGAAAGTTTGCATCTGAAATTTAGTTTTTGAATCTGAACTATCAAGCATTATCTAATTTTGTAAAACCATCAAGTATTGTTTTTTTAATATCTTAATTTAAATTTTTTTTAGCCTAATCTTGTGGAACTATATATATATATATATATATATATATATATATTATAATATATATATAGATATATATATATATTATATATATATATAATATATATATTATATATATATATATATATATATATTGAATTTAAAAATAGAAATTTCTTTGTGCAAACAAAAGACAAAAAAAATACAAAATATAAAAAAAATATAACGTGACTAGGGTGGCTCATGTTATGGTTAACAACCAAATTAACCGCAATTTGAACCAAATAGATTTAAGAAAAATATATATTTAGTTTAGTTTTGGTATTAATTTTTGATAATCGATACTATTTGGTTTGATTTTTGGTTTTATTAAAAAAACACCGCAAAATAACTAAATCGAATGAAATTGGATATATAAATTTCTACTTGTTTATATATTATTCATTAATAATTAAAAATATTTTATTAAATTTTGATTAGCTTAGTCTTCAAATTTATTATATTCTCAAGCCCAAACCCTTTAGCCCAAATATAACAATCTCAATCCAAGTCCATCAAAATCTATCTTAGGTCTCATTTATTTGCACTTAATGGAGGTTTGAATTTTAATCATTAAGATTCACCCTATTAGTACGTTTGATTTTTATGTCTGAATCTAAATAATCAAATTCAACTCATTAAGTTTATTCGTTTTTTATTTTTTAAAATACTCTTAATGAGTATGAAGAGGTCTGAATGAATCAGATCTGCATGAAACTCTTAACAACATTCACACTCATTTGACAAGTTATCATTTAATAAATCATAGCTTCTCTTTTTTGAGCGTGCCTTTTTATCTCATAACTAAAAAATTTCTTTCTTTCTTTTCTCAATCAAACACCATTTTTTTCTCAATAGATAAGTTTTCATAAATCCTTTCAAGTATTTTTTTATATTAATTTCTTGTATTGACGTGTGTCAAGAACAACAATAATATTTTTGGTGTATTGTTGTTTATCAAGGTTTTGAATGAAAAAATAGTACTCCAAATCATGATTATTAAAACTTTTAAAACTTTTTTTTAATCAAAAGTGATATATTTTATTGAAATGAAAATTTTATACTATTTATTAATATAATGTTCAATTTCACTTTTATATTCAAATATTGTAAACAAACAACATTAATTATTTAGTGTTCAGATTTAGAGACACATCTTAATATTCGAATGTGTATTCAGATCAAAAAACTCAGATCTTAATGCAAATCTTAATATTTAGCTGGTATTCAGATTCAGACCTCTTAATCTTAATAGAAACAAATGAGGCCTTAGTCTTTAACGGTTGTACTTCACATAAAATAGTCATATTTTCTCTTAAATGAATCACTTTGTTCGTGGTAACTCTAATATTTCTTAATTGCTTGACTGAGCTGACATTAATTTTTCTGTAGACTGTTTATGTACTTGGTGTTTGTGTCTATCAAGATACGGACGTTCTTAGAAATTTTTACTTTCAAACCAAATAAACCATAAAAATTGAACCTAACCGATAATAGTCAAAACCGATGGTTATTTTTTGTTTGATTTGATTTGGTTTTGGAAATTTAGAAAACCAACTAGATTTATTTGTTTTTGATTTGAATCAATAACCGTTCTAAACCGAACCACAAGCACCCGTAAATGTGATTATGTGAAGGTAATAGTCAAAAATAGATTTTAGAAAAATTTAAAATAGTTTCTTAGAATAAATTTGTAAAGTACTAATACTAAAATTTAGGAATTGCAATAATTATTTATGTTTTTAAAACATAAGTACTTACTTTCAATTTATAAAAAAATTATTATAAGTCTGGAATTTTTAAATTGCTACACATTTATAAATAATGAAAAAAAGTAGGAGTACTTAACTTTAACTTCTATCCCCCAAAATAAAAGGAGAAGTTATTAGTGATTAAACATTCAATCAAGCGGATGATTCTCTCCCTCCCATTTAATGTAGTAGTTTCGAAATGAATGTATTTATATATTTTTGTTATGTTGTGACTATATATATATATAGTAAATTGAATATGAATTTACTTAGTTGACTATTTATAAAATTTTGCCAATGTGCTTGATTTTTTTTTAAAAGAGAATATTTTATATTTTATAAAATCAAGAAGTTAATTACAGGTTACATAATATCATGACTTTTTAATTTTTTAATAATATATTATTACTCTTATATATAAACCAACAGAGGCAGGACTAAAACAATTATGACAAATTGTACCAAAAGCATTCTAAATGGTACTCTAAAATTGCTACTTTCTCCCCTTCACAAAAACGTGTGGCAGCACCATCATTCTTCAAGAAATACCTGTCAACACAATTGTTAAGCACATGTGCTGTAAAAGTGTGCCAAAATAGCTCCATTCCCCTTTTCTTCACAATTGCACTATAATATCGCTTAAATTGATCCAACTGAGTTTTCGTCAATTGTCATCGGAGATGAAGCTGATGCAACACATTCTCTGCTACTAGAATTGGCCCCAATGGGTCTCTCCTTAAAGATAATCAGTGAAATATTGTAAAGGACTGGAAAGGGTCTTTAGTCATCATCCTAAACCATGTAATTCAATTTTAATTTGATTGCGATCTAAGGTGAAGGTTAAATTCTGAATTTATTTGAAAATAATAACTTCCATTCTTTTTTTATTTCAGAGAATGCTGATTTAGTGTCACGACCCAATTCGGGGACGCGACTGGCACCCACATTTACCCTCCTATGTGAGCGGACCAACCCATCTAAACCTTAACATTTCAATATAATATCAACAGAAAATAATGCGGAAGACTTAAACTCATAAATAAAACAACTCAACTATTATTAATATTCCCAAAATCTGGAAGTCATCATCACAAGAACATCTATCTCAAATTGCTAAACTAAGAATGTCTACGAACTAAAAATACATAAAAGCTAGTCCATGCCGGAAGTTCAGGCATCAAGACTTGAAGAAGAAGACCCAGTCCAAGCTAGACGCATTAGCTCACTCTGAATTCCGATTGAAGTGAAGACTGGCTAGATCTACTGTTGAATTGAAGTTGACGGAACGTTTGCTGCATTACACAAATAACAAGAAGAAAAACATAAAAGTAGGGGGTCAGTACAACCACACGTACTGAGTAGATATCATCGGCTAACTCAAAAATAGGGAACAATATACATCAATAATAATGTAAATCAACTAAAACTCAACATGTAGCAACAACAAGTATTATAATCGTCAATAATTACCATCAATTTCATCCATGGGCTGAAGCCTCAAAACCATACTTATTTGGGGATTAAGTTCATTATGTTGAGTATATGTTATCATCTTTCAAGATTCATTATCTTTCTTCCTCTTGTGTCGGTACGTGACACTCGATCCCCTACCCCCACTATGTGTCGGTACGTGACACTCCGATCCCCTATATGTGTCGGAACGTGACACTCCGATCCCCTATATGTGTCGGTACGTGACACTCCGATCCCCTATATGTGTCGGAACGTGACACTCCGATCCCCTATATGTGTCGGTACGTGACACTCGATCCCCTATATCTACGTGTCGGTTCGTGACACCCGTCCCACTAATACTATGTGTCGGAACGTGACACTCCGATCCACTAATACTATGTGTCGGAACGTGACACTCCGATCCACTAATACTATGTGTCGGAACGTGACACTCCGATCCACTAAATTCATTCTATCCGTTCATCAAGCCTTCTCTATACTAAGGCATCACCAATCCCATTACTTTAATTCATCAAGCCTTCTTTTACACCAAGGCATCATCATTAATAACATAGATTAAAGTTTCTTTCAAGATTGGGATTAGATAGTTTTCATCATGCTTGTCTTATCAAAATCACATAATCATATTCATGCAAACGTACCATTAAGCATATAGCAGGGTTTACAATACAATCAATACATATCATTCACTATTAAGAGTTCACTACGAATATCGTAAAAGTAACCATAACCTACCTCCACCGAAGAATTGAATCAACAAGCTATCTCTCAAAATCCTTGCTATCCTCTTCGTTTCTCTCTTTCTACTCGTTTGTTTCTCCTCTCTTTCTGTCCTTTCTCTTTTGTTTTCTTATGTTCAAACCCTCTTTCTTTTACCCTAATTAATCATATAAAGTGTGAAAAAGGACAATAAACCCCTCTAATTAACTTAAGGTTACCCCTTTTAACCCCTAAGTAATTAGACTTATTAATGTTACCCCTCAATCTTTATAATTAAAGAAAAGAATAGTCAAAAACGACCCTTAAAACGTGTGGAGAAATCCTAAACTGCCTGGGATTGCGTGACCTGTGACGGGCCGTCATGCCTGCGATGGTCCGTCACGCAGGTCGTCGCAACTGCCCAAAATCCCATCGTCACCACGGACACTGTGACGGTCCGTCACACCTGTGACGGTCCGTCCTGCACGTCCGTCATGGCGGTCAGAAACTCGTTTCTTGCACCAATTTCTCAAAAGTTGAAGTGTTTTGCAACGGAAACTCACGACGGTTCGTCGTGGATGTGACGACACGTCCTGCAGGTCCGTCACAATTTACGGAGAGTCAATTTCAATATCCAAATTCAGAATCTCTAAGTATGTTGCAACGATTCACCCTTGACGGGCCGTCGTGCCTATGACGGTCCGTCAAGGTGTCCGTAGTATGGCCCAGTTTTTCCAGAATAAAATCTGCTGCTCCAAAACGACTAAACAGGTCGTTACAATAGATACCAATTTACCCATCGTTCGTCCCCGAACGATCAAAAGAAGAAAAACGTGGCGAAAAGGAGTACCTGAATCTGTAAACAGATGTGGGTATTTTTCTTGCATATCTGCCTCCTTCTCCCAAGTAGCCTCTTCAACCGGTCGATTCTTCCATTGCACTTTGATGGATGCAATCTCTCTCGACCTCAGTTTGCGAACTTCTCTACCTAATATAGCAACCGGTTCATCTTCATAAGTCAAGTTCTCATCCAACAAAACTGAATCCCAACGGATAATGTAGTTTCCATCTCCGTGGTATCTCTTCAACATGGATACATGGAAACACGGATGCACTCCGGACAGCCCTGGGGGCAAGGCTAATTCATAAGCCACCTCCCCTATTCTCTTAAGCACTTCCAATGGTCCAATATACCTTGGACTTAACTTACCCCTTTTTCCGAACCGCATCACCCCTTTCATGGGTGAAACCTTCAATAAGACTTGTTCACCTTCCATGAACTCCAAGTCTCTAACCTTTCGATCTGCATACTCCTTTTGTCTACTTTGAGCCGCCAAAAGCTTTTCTTGAATAGCTTTCACCTTCTCCATAGAATCTCTTAACAGATCAGTCCCCCAAGGTCTAACTTCAAAGGCATCAAACCAACCAATGGGAGACTACATCTCCTCCCATACAATGCTTCAAATGGAGCCATGTCGATACTAGAGTGATAACTATTATTGTTGAAAACTCTGCCAAGGGTAAGAAACTATCCCAATGGCCACCAAACTCTATCACACATGCGCGAAGCATATCCTCCAAAACTTGAATCGTTCGCTCAGACTGACCATCGGTCTGAGGATGAAATGCAGTACTAAGGTCCAATCTAGTACCTAATTCAGCATGCAATGTTCTCCAAAACATAGAAGTAAACTGCGTACCTCTATCTGATATGATTGAGAGTGGAACTCCATGACCAACGAACGATTTCTGAGATGTAGATCTTGGCTAACTTCTCTGCATTGTAGGTCACCTTGACCGGAATGAAATGAGCAGACTTAGTTAACCTATCAACAATCACCCAAATGGAGTCATACTTACCCAATGTCTTGGGAAGACCAACCACGAAGTCCATCGCGATTCTCTCCCACTTCCATTCAGGAATGGCATTCTCTGAAGTGTTCCTCCGGGCCTTTGGTGTTCATACTTTACTTGTTGACAATTTGGACACTTGGCAACAAACTCAACAATATCGCTTCATTCTACTCCACCAGAAGTGTTGCTTTAGGTCGCGATACATCTTGGTTGCACCAGGATGTATAGAATATCCAGAACTATGAGCTCTGTAAGAATAGTGGTGAAAATCATCGATGCGGGATACACATACCCTTCCCTTAATCCTCAAAACACCTTCCTCATCGATTGTTGCTTCTTTAGCCTCTCCTTGTAACACTTTATCTCGAATTTGCCTTAGTTTCTCATCATCAAACTGTTTCCCCTTAATCTGATCAAGAAAAGAGGACTTTGCCTCTACACAAGCTAACAATCCTCCCTTCTCGTTTATTTCTAACCTCATAAGGTCATTAGCCAAAATCTGCACTTCTCTAGCCAATGGGCGTCTAGAAGCTTGCAAATGAGCTAGACTTCCCATGCTTCCGGCCTTCCTACTCAAAGCATCTGCCACAACATTTGCTTTTCCCGGATGATACAAGATAGTGATGTCGTAGTCTTTCAGTAGTTCCATCCATCTCCTCTGTCTCAAGTTCAAGTCTGTCTGAGTGAATACATACTGTAGGCTACGATGGTCCGTGTAGACTTCACACTTAACCCCATACAAGTAGTGTCTCCATTGCTTTAGTGCAAATACTACCGCGGCCAATTCCAAATCATGAGTTGGATAGTTACGTTCATGCACTTTTAATTGTCTTGAAGCATAAGCGATCACGTTCTTCTCTTGCATTAGCACTGCACCCAAACCCGAATAGGATGCATCACAATAAACAATGAAGTTTTTGCCCTCTACCGGCAAGGTGAGGATAGGCGCGGTAGTCAACAAAGTCTTAAGCTTCTGGAAGCTTTCCTCACACTCATCCGACCATACAAATGGGACGTTTTGCTTAGTCAAGTTCGTCAATTGGGAAGCAATGGAAGATAATACCTTGATGAATCGGCTGTAGTAGCTATCTAACCCCACAAAACTCCTTATTTCTGACACGTTTGTAGGTCTTACCCAATTCTTCACTGTCTCAATCTTGGATGGATCCACCATCACTCCATCCTTAGAAACCACGTGCCCCAAGAAGGACACTGAATCTAGCCAAAACTCACACTTGGAGAATTTCGCAATAAAGCTTTTCTTTCTCAACAACTCCAACACCATTCTCAAATGCTCCTCATGTTCCTTCTTACTTTTGGAGTATATCAGTATATCATCAATAAACACAATCACAAAGAGGTCCAAGTATGGCTTGAAAATCCCGTTCATTAGGCTCATGAAGGCAGCAGGGGCATTAGTAAGACCAAACGACATTACCACAAATTCATAATGCCCATACCTAGTTCGAAAAGCAGTCTTTGGCACATCCGTTGCTCGTATTTTCAATTGTGTGATAACCGGACCTCAAGTCAATTTTGAGAAGACACAAGCACCTTGTAACTGATCGAACAAGTCATCAATGCGAGGAATGGGGTACTTGTTCTTAACAGTTACTTTGTTCAACTGTCGGTAATCTATGCACATTCGGAAACTCCCATCCTTCTTCTTCACAAATAGCACCGGAGCACCCCAAGGAGATGCACTTGGTCTAATGAAGCCTTTGCTCAACAACTCTTGAAGTTGTGCCTTTAACTCTCTTAATTCGGCGGGAGCCATTCTATACGGAGGTATAGAAATGGGGCGAGTACCGGGTTCCAAATCAATGCAGAAGTCTATATCCCTATCTGGTGGCATACCGGAAGATCTGCAGGGAACACATCCAAAAACTCACAGACTACCGAAACTAGACTCAATCGATGGTACTTGAGTAGTGTCCATCCTTAAGATTGCCAAGAAAGCTAGACAACCCTTACTAACCATCTTCTGAGCACGAATAAAGGAGATTATACGCACCGGATTGGAAGTGTAGTCACCCTCCCACACTAACGGATCTGCCCCAGGCTTGGCTAGCGTCACCGTTTTAGCATTACAATCCAAAATCGCAAAATTTGGGGAAAGCCAAGTCATACCCAGAATTATATCAAAGTCACCCATTTCTAAAATAACCAAATCTACATAAGTGTTGCTCCCCACAAAATTCACCAAACAAGACCTATACACTTTTTCGACTATCACAGACTCACCCACCGGAGTAGAAACACGAATAGGCATGTCAAGTAATTCACATGTAAATTTAGACCATTAGCAAATGAGGAAGATACATATGAAAACGTGGAGCCAGGGTCAAATAATACAGATGCCATGCAATCACAAACCAAGAGATTACCTGTGATAACAGCATCAGACGCCTCCGCTTCAGACCTCCCAGGGAAAGCATAACAATGGGCCCCATTATTTGTCTGTCCGTTGCCCCTACCATGTTGTGTAGTAGTGGCTCCATTTTGCCCATCACCTCTGCCGTTTTGGTGACCGCCATTACCTCGACCACCACGTCCTCCAGAAAAACGGCCTCTACATGACCACCCCTACCTCTAGCTAGTGGGGCTCTGTAACTCTGTTTTGGACATTCCTCCTAATATGTCCAATCTCCCCACATCCATAGCACTCTCTGGAGTCGGGCATAGGTCTCTCGGAGTAGTGTTGACCGTTCTGAGGTGGACCCCCAACTACAGTCTGTAGTGAAGACTGTATTGGTCGATTTGAGTGACCTCCGGAGTTCTGTCCTCTAGAATAAGAACCATTAAACTCACCTCCCCTTCGAAACCTTTTTGATGTCGATGTCGTGGTGAAGTCATCTGGTTTCACTCCTTCCACCTCTATCACAAAGTCTACCACCTCTTGGAAGGATGTTGCCGTTGCCGCTACCTGTAAGGCTGAAATCCGCAACTCCGACCTCAACCCCTTCACAAAACGGCGGATCCGTTCTTGTGGACTGAAACAGAGTTGGGTGGCGTATCTGGATAGTGCGCGAAATTTAGCCTCGTATGCATTAACCGTCATTCTACCTTGCTCCAGACTCAAGAACTCATCCCTCTTTCTATCTCTCAAAGTCCTTGGGATATATTTCCATAAATAGGGTAGAGAATGATTCCCAAGTCATAGGTGGTGCCTCTGTTGGTTGACACTCAACATGTGAACGCCACCACATTTTGGCGTTCCCTTGGAACTGATAGCTCACGAACTCGACACCAAACCTCTCTACTATCCCCATCTTGTGTAGTAGCTCATGACAATCAACCAGAAAATCATAAGCATCCTCAGATTCTGCACCCTTGAAGGTTGGAGGTTTAAATTTCAAGAACTTACTGAAAAGTTCGTGTTGATCGTTTGTCATAATAGGCCTAGTAGTCAGACGTGGAAATGTGCCTATTCCCAATGTGTGCATCCATGCGGGGAGCCATAGTAGCCGCATGTCGTATCTCTGAACCGGAGTGTTGGTGCAGAAACCACTGGAGGTGCTTGACCCTGATCAGACAACCCGCTAAGATAAGCAAGTACTTGGTTGATCATCTCTGGGGTAGGTTGGGGTGGCATTTCCTCATTCTGCCCTTGTTCGGTTTCCCTTCCTCCCCTCTCTTACTACTGCATCCTCAGTCGGTGAGGAGTCACCGCCCTAGTATCAGATGGGCTAGGGGCTCGTCCTCTTCCTCTAGAGGACGTCCTCCCACGACCTCTTCCACGGCCTCTTGCCGCTGTTCCTCCTCGAGCCACAGCCCCAGTGGCTGGCTCAGTAGTTTCATGTCTTTCCGTTGTCGCTGCTGGTGCGGTCGTTGCTCTAGTTCTAACCCTGCGAAATAGATGAAGATGGTCAATACCAATTTGTATCACCTAGATTTACCAATTGGACTCAAGTAGTAGCACGAAAGAAGAATGAAGAATGGAATTTTCCTAAAGTCTTATAGCCTCTCAAAGAAAAGTAAAGGCGTCCCCCTACCGTTCCTTAAGACTCTACTAGACCTGTTCTTGTGTGATGAGACCAATGAACCTAATGCTCTGATACCAAGTTTGTCACGACCCAATTCGGGGACGCGACTGGCACCCACATTACCCTCCTATGTGAGCGAACCAACCCATCTAAACCTTAACATTTCAATATAATATCAACAGAAAATAATGCGGAAGACTTAAACTCATAAATAAAACAACTCAACTATTATTAATATTCCCAAAATCTGGAAGTCATCATCACAAGAACATCTATCTCAAATAGCTAAACTAAGAATGTCTACGAACTAAAAATACATAAAAGCTAGTCCATGCCGGAAATTCAGGCATCAAGACTTGAAGAAGAAGACCCAGTCCAAGCTAGACGCATTAGCTCACCCTGAATTTCGATGAAGTGAAGACTGGCTAGATCTACTGTTGAATTGAAGTTGACGGAACGTTTGCTGCATTACACAAATAACAAGAAGAAAACATAAAAGTAGGGGGTCAGTACACCACACGTACTGAGTAATATCATCGGCTAACTCAAAAATAGGGAACAATATACATCAATAATAATGTAAATCAACTATAAACTCAACATGTAGCAACAACAAGTATTATAATCGTCAATAATTACCATCAATTTCATCCATGAGGGCTCAAGCCTCAAAACCATACTTATTTGGGGATTAAGTTCATTATGTTGAGTATATGTTATCATCTTTCAAGATTCATTATCTTTCTTCCTCTTGTGTCGGTACGTGACACTCCGATCCCCTACCACTATGTGTCGGTACGTGACACTCCGATCCCCTATATGTGTCGGAACGTGACACTCCGATCCCCTATATGTGTCGGTACGTGACACTCCGATCCCCTATATGTGTCGGAACGTGACACTCCGATCCCCTATATGTGTCGGTACGTGACACTCCGATCCCCTATATCTACGTGTCGGTTCGTGACACCCGTCCCACTAATACTATGTGTCGGAACGTGACACTCCGATCCACTAATACTATGTGTCGGAACGTGACACTCCGATCCACTAATACTATGTGTCGGAACGTGACACTCCGATCCACTAAATTCATTCTATCCGTTCATCAAGCCTTCTCTATACTAAGGCATCACCAATCCCATTACTTTAATTCATCAAGCCTTCTTTTACACCAAGGCATCATCATTAATAACATAGATTAAAGTTTCTTTCAAGATTTGGGATTAGATAGTTTTCATCATGCTTGTCTTATCAAAATCACATAATCATATTCATGCAAACGTACCATTAAGCATATAGCAGGGTTTACAATACAATCAATACATATCATTCACTGCTAAGAGTTCACTACGAATATCGTAAAGTAACCATAACCTACCTCCACAGAAGAATTGAATCAACAAGCTATCTTCTCAAAATCCTTGCTATCCTCTTCGTTTCTCTCTTTCTACTCGTTTGTTTCTCCTCTCTTTCTGTCCTTTTCTCTTTTGTTTTCTTATGTTCAAACCCTCTTTCTTTTACCCTAATTAATCATATAATTAATTGTGAAAAAGGACAATAAACCCCTCTAATTAACTTAAGGTTACCCCTTTTAACCCCTAAGTATTAGACTTATTAATGTTACCCCTCAATCTTTATAATTAAGGAAAGAATAGTCAAAAACGACCCTTAAAACGTGTGGAGAAATCCTAAACTGCCTGGGATTGCGTGACCTGTGACGGGCCGTCATGCCTGCGACGGTCCGTCACGCAGGTCGTCGCAACTGCCCAAAATCCCATCGTCACCACGGACACTGTGACGGTCCGTCACACCTGTGACGGTCCGTCCTGCACGTCCGTCATGGCGGTCAGAAACTCGTTTCTTGCACCAATTTCTCAAAAGTTGAAGTGTTTTGCAACGGAAACTCACGACGGTTCGTCGTGGATGTGACGGCACGTCCTGCAGGTCCGTCACAATTTACAGAGAGTCGATTTTAATATCCAAATTCAGAATCTCTAAGTATGTTGCAACGATTCACCCTTGACGGGCCGTCGTGCCTATGACGGTCCGTCAAGGTGTCCGTAGTATGGCCCAGTTTTTCCAGAATAAAATCTGCTGCTCCAAAACGACTAAACAGGTCGTTACATTTAGACATCTTTGTTTTTATAAATTTGAGTCTTTTTTTTTCTTTTTCTTTTCAAATAATATGAAGTCCCTACAAAACTACCTATGTTGAATGTTTATGTAGTTAAGGGGTTCGATAATTTGCATAAAGTAACTAAGCAAGTTTTTCTTTCTTTTTCTTTTTTTACACTGGGAGTTCTATATCTTGATTATCATTATCCAATTCAAGAGGTGTATTATTATTACTACCAAGAATAATTGTACGTAATATGTTCTTACGTTGGAGAATTACTTTTATATTGTTTTCATTTGCTATCAGATGATTTTGATTTTCGATCTACATAATAAAAATCAAAATACTGTGAGCAAATAGAGTACTTTCACTTTGATGCTGCCTTTTTATTTTCAGATACTATGAATATCAACATTAAATATAGGTACAATTTCAAGAAAAAATTACAATATAATCCATCCAATTAATAATGAATATCTAATCAGTGAAAATGAGTAATGGTTCACTCTTTAAAGCATAAAAGTATAAAGACATAAACATAAAAACATGTAAATAGCTACTAATAAATAGTAGATCTGTTTGGCTCCATGTAATTAGTCTTTACTATTTGTCTTTGTTAGCAGGTTTTTGAGGTTTCAAACCATATCATTAATGTTGATGAATACAACATAATTAGTTTTTTTTTAAAAATAGATCATGCAAATAAATTACCGTCTTACAAAGTCAATCACATTAATTTGAAATTTAGAAACGTTAAGATAATCTTATTGCATATTAAAGAGAAAGCTTAGAATGAGCGCAAGAGATTGTGTTTGTAGTTTAGTAACATGCTTTGACAGTGCCTTTTGGTTAAGGACTACTTCCAACATTTAACAATTGAATGATCTGATCTTGGCTACATCAACTTAGATGACTTATTGTTGACAGTGATAAATTTGAGATAAATGATATGTAGTGTTTTGCAAGAGTGGATGGTGTTTTACTGACTAGAAAAATGTATTATAGTTTGGACTTGCATAGTTCAAGAAGGAATAAGTAATTGTTAAATTGTTAAATTTCCGTAATTGAAATTTATAACTAAAGTTGAAGTATATTAACCACCTACTCATGGATGTTCTGAAATTTATTTTTTCCTTCTTATTTTTCTCACTTCTCTCTATTTTTTCTTTGCCAAGTTCACATATTTTATAGTAACAATCTGTTAGCTATTTTATTATTTCCAGCTCTTTTATTGTGCATTATCTTCTTTTTGAGTTGTTTATTGTTTTGCACTTTCATGCTTCTAATTTCTTCTTAGCATGCCAGGATGCTAATTATATTTCTCATACACATAAGCCTTTTCTTATGCACTTATTTATTAGTCGAATTATATGTCAAGAAGAATTTTCTAATAATTAAGTTCGAATGAACATGTTTGTTAGTGAAAGTCGCAAGTTAATAGATTGAGAAATTGTAGTGAGCATGCTAGCAAGTCAATGTTCCTCTATATGTTATTTAACATACAAAGCACAAATGAGTCATAAAAATAAAAAGTTTTTCAAAACTATTAATGCCATTATTCATTTGATTAATATAGAAGTTTGAGAGAACTCACACTATTTATAATAAAGGCATGATGTCTTCGTCTAGTTTCTATGTTGGTACCCCATCACACAAAATAGAACTAATTTTTTTTTGCTATTGTATCTTCAATTATAATTTCTACTCTTTGTTGCACTGTCTGATTTTATTTCTTAGTACACTTTCTCAAATAGTCATTTTAACGTAAATTATGATTTTATTATATTAGTTTAGCTACATTATTATGTTTTCTAAGATAATTTGACAAATTTAGCTTTTAATCGAGAAAGACAGGATTGAAAATTGGCTTGTTGCCCATGTCTGGCCGATTTTTGAACCTTTGACATGTGAACATCAGGTATGTTTTAACTTTTATTTAAATTTAAACCTCTCTGAAAGAAGTGGGGATCTGTGCCTACTTACAGGATTAGTTAATTCATTTTTTTTGCTTTCTTTACCTACCCTGTCAAGCAAATTTAGGCACTTTATAATTGTTCCACTTGAAGTTGTTTTCTGATACACACATACATATCTTCAAACTTATAAGTGCCAACTTTTTATGTACTAGCCATCTCGCATTTATAATCGGTGATTTTAATGTGAATTTATGTTGGAGTACAATTAAGATGAATCTAATATACACAAAAGTAAAAACTTTTTGACATCATTGTTATAGACTTCTTTTGTCAACTCTTGCTTCCTATAACACGTTTTAATTTGTACATATTTGTTTAGTTAGAGTTGACATATATCCAATTGAATGGTCATGTGATTGCCTTCTCATCACTTTAAAACTTAAATTTGTGCATTTCAAATGGATACTGCTTCGGTATTTGTATCAAGATACAATTGAAGAGCCTGATTTCGTGCATCCTAGAGGCATATGTCAAACTAAATTATTCATATGATAAGGTGCATGCTCTAGCTATTCAATATGTCATTCCATTTTTCATTGCATTCCATTTTTCATTGCAGGTACAATTGTATTACTGTAGTCTTCTTTCTTCAATGCTAGATATATGCATCTTGGACCCATCACATTAGACCTCTCTCTCAAGTTAACAAAGATATATTTCATATGCATATTTGATACGTGATGGCCATTTTAAAAAAAATATATAATGTGTTTCAGTACATTTAAATTTAGAACTTGAAAACCAAATGTTCACTTCCAGTTGTATTGCCTACGTTTGTATATGTAATATTGGGTTTCTGGTTGTGCAGATCTCTAAGACCTCAAATAGTGTTGCATGACGAGCTACAAACACAACTCGAAGTTCTACAACTTTCAAGATAAAGGGGGAAAAATCATTTGTGGTAGTTCATTAATTAGGCATTGTTTGTGTTATTTTGTTTTGGATATGTAAAATGACTATATAACCTATGAAAGTGTCCTCCAATATAATCACTAAGTACTTATTCAACAAATTTCTGCATCAATAGAGCTAAAAATGATTATAAGTTGTGTATCTTCAAGCATTCACTTCTTCAAATGTAAAATATTGTGCAGTGCTTAGCACAGACCATACACCTCTAGTAATAAAATAAGTAATGATTTAATTAACCAATAATAATCAAAACACAACAAATCTTTTGTGAACATAACAATTAGAGCCATCAAAATGGGCTTGGACCGCGAGGCCAGCCCAACCCAATCCTTGAAATAAGTGGTGTTGGGCTTAATATTTTTGGCCCATTTATGAACGAGGCTTTTTAGCCCATCCCATTTTGGCCCGCTGTCCTCGTAGGCCTAACCCGCAAGCCTCAAAGGCCAGACCGTGGGCTATTAATTTTTTAAAATATTTATATATATATTTTTAATAGTGTTTAATTTGTAAAGATTTTATGATAAACATTTTGAAAAATAAAAAATCAAGTATTTTGCAATATCATCTTGCATGGTGAATTGTAGATGAAGATGAACTTCTTGAGGAAATAATATCACATGTTAATTCAAATGTGATTAATGGTGGAAGTAGAAGCGGAGTTGTAAAGCATTAATTTATGAGTCATGTAATATTTAGAAATTTAGATTTGTTAAGTATTTAAGCTGCCTTCTGTTGCTGGAAATCTTTTAAATCAGCTAGTTTTTTTGTGGGAGAAATGATGGAATGATCAACATTTACCCGCTAAATCTTACGTTAGCTATTATGTATTTTTGTAAGTATTCACCAAAGTGTGTGGTTCATAAATATATTTCTGTAAGTATTCACTGAAGTGTGATTTATAAATGAAATTGTATGAATTGATATCGTGTTCATAAACGTCAACATTCGATACTCTTTCTAAGAGAGTAATATTGTTCATTTTTTGGTTGAAGGACCAACCTGTGCCAACCCGTGGCCCGCTAATGGCTGGGTTGCGCCGCTATTTTATTGGTCCTTTAATTAAAAGGGTCAGCTCCTCCCAACCCATTTAACTCTCTAGCCTGTTAGGGTTGGATTGAGCCTGCCGATTTGACATCTCTAATAACAATGAAGCAAGCTATAGTGAGAAATAAAATGGTGACATAAAAATAATGATGATAATAATAATAATGATAATACTTCATCTGTCTCAATTTACGTGACATTTTTTGTTTGGCAAAAGTCAAATAATTTAACTTTGATTGGATATTTGCGTATGAAATTTTCAAATTTTTGAAATGAAATTTGTATATTTGTAAGTCACACTTGTTTGAATCTCAAAATGCGAAAAGTATCACATAAAATGAGAGGGAGGAAGTAATAATAATAATAATAAGAGAAAGCAAAGTAATAACATTGATTAAGAAAAGTACCATTAAATAATCAAAGTAAAAGGGTTAAATGGAGACAAACAGTCATGTTTCACCGGAGAAGAAGGAATATGAACGGTGAGCCGGAGCTGGTTCTCACTCTCGATCTCTTGGAGTTTGCTGTGGAGTTGTTCGCTCGAAAAAATGTGGAATGGAGATGCAGTTTCATTTACCGGTGTGAATCTCACCAATAACCTGCAAAACTGACAGAAAATCGAAAGGGGAAAAAGGGGAAGGGTCTGGTTCATCAAAACTTTGATCTCCTCGCCGGAGTTCCTGCCGAAATAATGAGAAAAGGGGTTTGGGTCTGGTTATGAGCGAGGTTGTGTTGTGAGGGAGAAAATGGAACAACTTTGGTTGTGTTCCGGTGAGGTTTCGCCGGGAAAAATGGAGAAGAAGGAAGCAATTTTGGGCTAATCGGAGAAGACTAGGAGAAGGAGAAAATGTCACCGAGGTCTAGCTCTGGTGGCTTGAAGTTGTTGCTCGTTGAAGCAGCAAGAAAATGGGGATTTTGGGGTTTTTTCTGCCATTGTTAGACATGGTTTGTAGCTATTGGAGAAGAAATAGGTAAGGATGGTGGTGACTGGAGATGCCTGATTTTTGTTTGGAGATGTTTCCGGTGACCATTTCACCATAAAAAGAAGAAAAACCAAAGGGGTTTTGGGTGGTGGACTAGCCGGATTCCGGCAAAATTCACCGGAATAATGAACAATGAAAAAAACTCTTAAACACTAAAAATGTAAAAATACCCCCAAATTTTATCCACAACCTTTTACCTAATGAGCCAACTACTCTATACATAGGGAGATGAAAATTACCAATTGTACACAACGGCAGAGCTATCATGTCGAAATGAGGTTCATCCGAACCCCTTTCGACGAAAAGTTATATTATTTATACATGGTTAAACTAATTTTATATGTATATATAGTAGATGTTGAATCCCCTTCAACTACTTTATGTGTCTATTTCTACAGATATTGAACCCCCTTATTAAAAATCTTGGCTCTGCCTATACAATACCACTATCTTAAAATCGTTGGCCCAAACCACCGATTAATAAAATGTATGTGTATGAATTTTTGGACTGCGCAAAAATATCAAAATAAATATTAACAAATATAACAGAGGAAAAAAATGTAATGAACGTAACCTATGACTAGTAAAAAAATGCAATTAAATAGAAATAATAATTTTATACAAAATTAACAAATACTTGAGCGTCTGACTGTGATAAAATAATATAAACAGAATTAATCGATGAAAATCATAATACTGTGTGAATAAGGATAATTATAAAAAAAATTGCGTTAAAATGACACATCATATATTTTGAACTATTTAAAAAATAAAATACGAAAAAGTATTAATTCTGAAAATATCAGACCAAAATTTGGTTTCAAAGATTTGAATTGATGACGAACGAGAATTGGAGAAAAAATAGAATTGTGGGGGGGGGGGAACTAGGAGAAGAAGAATTGGGGAAGAAAGTGTAACACCTCTATGTTAGAAAGGGATAATTATTGAAAGATCTAAATTAGAAATAGCCATTTTGAGATTTGTGCAAGTTAGTCTTCAATTGTGTGTTTTGGGTCAACTTCAAATGACCATGAATTTTAGTACTGGATGCGTTAGGTGTCCCATAAAATATCAAAAGAATGATATTTGAGTTCTCTTTTCAAGACCACCAAGTTTGATAAATTTTGAGTTGAAACGAGGAAGATATGTTAGTTTGAATTCGGTCTGTCCAGTTAAGAAATTTCATCCAAATTATAGAGGGGTGTTTTATTCTTTTCCTTGCCCCATAAGGTCCACAAGTTTTCCCACCCAAATTAGAGGTCAAATCCGATTAATATCAGTGTACGCTTTAGTTTACAAACATATGGAAAGTTAGGCCAATGTGTAAGAGGAGAAAAGGCAGAAAAGCTTCAAGCATTAAGATTTCTTGCGATAATCGACGAATTTCGCTAATGGTTAGATCCTTTAGAGGTATGTAAGACTTCATAGTGATGGGTTCTTTCACACTCATACCCATCATGACTTTCTTGATTTAATTTCGTCCATGTATTGAAGCTCTTGATGGGTTTTCTTGAAGTTTCATTCCTAATGAGTTCTTGGGGTGAATATTATGAGTGTGAGAGTTGTTCTTCAGTAGATTTTTGTTTAATTATCTTGGGTATTCGAATATAAGAGTGTTTGAAAGAAATCATTTGATTTTAGGTGAATTAGGGACAAAAATTGAGAAGAAAAATTGTTCGAAATGTTTTAGAAAGTACTGGTGCAGGACTACCTAGATGCACCAAGAGGGATGACACCCTGTGCTTTCAGTGCACCATAATCCAGACCAGTAAGTGGAGGGTTGGCACAACACGCTAGAGATGCACAGGATCATCAACAAACTTTCCTTTCCGCCCTTCTTTCCCGAATTATTTCATCATCAAGAGATCTTATATATCATGAATCATAATTCTTCAATTCACATTTCATTATGAAAAGTCTTTTGCGAACTCTTAAAACTTGTTTTAAACTTGAGTACTTGAGTATGATGATGAGGAGAGTAGAGTTTCATTTTTCAAAATGATTATACGGTAGCTAAGTATTTTCAAGTGTAAATGGTTTACATATAAAATGAGAGGAAAGTTTGATTTCGAGATGAGTTCATGAGGAGTTTTTGAGCATTATATCTTTTGATAGAACCTTTTGTATTATAATCTCAAAGTTTGAGGACTAGGAAATGTTTTTAAACATATGAGAATGAACTATAATAATGAGAGCAATATTGAGCACCAATACGGGGATGAGTTCAAACAACTTAAATTCATCATAAACCATGTAAGTCAACATGGGTAAAATGGGTCATACTTTTTAGATTAATTTTTTATTACTTTTAGAATTATTTGTAACGACCTGTTAGTCGTTTTAAGCAGCAAATTTTATTTCGGGAAAAACTGGCTAAGGTTACGGACACCACGACGGACCGTCATAGGCACGACGGCCCGTCGAGGATGTCTCGTTCCAGAACACTTAGAATTCTGAAATTTGGGTATTAAAATCGACTCTCCGTAATCTGTGACGGACCTGCAGGACCTGCCGTCACAGCTACGACGTACCGTCGTGAGCTCCCGTTGCAAAACACTTCAACTTTTGAGAATTTGGTACAGGGAACGAGTCTCTGATCGTCATGACGGAAGTGCAGGACGGACCGTCACAGGTGTGACGGACCGTCATAGTCTACCTAGTGAAAAATGGAGTTCTAAGATGCTGCGACGACCTGCGTGACGGACCGTCGCAGGCACGACGGGCCGTCACAGGTTGCGCAAATCCCAGGCAGAATCGGATTTCTTTACACGTTTTAAGGGACGTTTGGACTATTCTTTCCTTAATTATAAGTTAGAGGGTTAATATTAATAAGTCTAATTACTTGGGGGTAAAAAGAGGTAACCTTAAGTTAATTAGTGGGCTCTATTGTCCTCTTTTCACTTAATTATATGATATTAGGGTAAAAGAAAGAGGGTTTGAATAAAAGAAAACAGAAAGAACAAGAGAAAAGAGGAGTCGATCGAATTGGGAAAGAGGAGAACGAGAAGCAAACAAGGCTTTGGGAAAATTCTTGCTTGATCACTAGTCTTCGGTGGAGGTAGGTTATGGTTTTTACGATATTCGTAGTGAACTCTTAATAGTGAATGATATGTATTGGTGGTATTGTAAACCTTGTATATATGCTTCATTGTATGCTTGCATGAATATGGTTATGTGATTTTGATAAAACAAGCATGATGAAAACCATTGAATCCCAAATCTTGAAAAAAAACTTTAATCTACGTTATTAATGATGATGCCTTGGTATAAAAGAAGGCTTGATGAATTAAAGTAATGGGATTGGTGATGCCTTGGCATAGAGAAGGCTTGATGAACGGATAGAATGAGGTTAGTGGATCGGAGTGTCACGTTCCGACACATAGTATTAGTGGATCGGAGTGTCACGTTCCGACACATAGTATTAGTGGGACGGGTGTCACGAACCGACACGTAGATATAGGGGATCGGAGTGTCACATTCCGACACATATAGGGATCGAGTGTCACGTACCGACACATGTAGGGGATCGGGTGTCACGAACTGACACGTAGAATTAGGGGATCGGAGTGTCACGTACCGACACATAGTGGTAGGGGATCGGAGTGTCACGTACTGACACAAGAGGAAGAAAGATAATGAATCTTGAAAGATGATAAATATACTCAAATCAAATAAACTTAATTCCCAAAAGAGTATGGTATTGAGCTTGAGCCCTCATGGATGAACTTGATGGTACTTGTTGATGATTATAGTACTTGTTGTTGCTACATGTTGAGTTTATATAGTTGATTTATAATATTACTTGATTATATATTATCTTCTATTTTGAGTTGGCCGATGATATCTACTCAGTACTTGTGGTTGTACTGACCCCCTACTTTTATGTTTCTTCTCCTTTGTTATTTGTGGAATGCAGCAAACGTCCCGTCAACTTCAACTCAGCAGTAATTCTAGCCAGTCTTCACTACGTCGGAAATTCAGGGTGAGCTAATGCGTCTAGCTTGGACTGAGTCTTCTTCTTCAAGTCCTGATGCCTTGAACTTCCGGCATGGACTAGCTTTCTATTTATTTTGTTTTCTTAGATATTCTTAGTTTAGTAATTTGTGGATAGATGTTCTTGTGATGATGACTTCCAGATTTTGGGGATATAATATATTTTTGAATTGTTTTTATTAATGAGTTTAAGGTCTTCCGCATTATTTTCTGTTGATATACATTGAAATGTTTAGGGTTAGATTGGTTGGTTCGCTCACATAGGAGGGTAAATGTGGGTGTCAGTCGCGGCTCGGTTTTGGGTCGTGACAAACTTGGTATCAGAGCATTAGGTTCGTGGGTCTCATCACACAGGAACAGGTCTAGTAGAGTCTTAAGGAACGGTAGGGGGACGCCTTTACTTTTCCTTGAGAGGCTATAAGACTTCAGGAAAATTCCACTCTTTCTTTCTTTCTTTCGTGCTATTACTTGAATGCAATTGGTATCTAGGTGATACAAATTGGTATCTGACCATCTTCACTCTATTTCGCAGATGGTTAGAACTAGAGCAACGACTACGCCAACAGCAACACCGGCAAGACAAGAAACGTCTGAGCCAGCCACTGGGGCTGTGGCTCAAGGAAGAGCAGTGGCAAGAGGCCGTGGTAGAGGTCGTGGGAGGACGTCCTCTAGAGGAAGAGGACAAGCACCTAGCCCTCTGATACTAGGGCAGTGACTCCTCCACCGACTGAGGAAGTAGTAAGAGAAGGGGAGGATGGGGAGAATGAACAAGTGCAGAATGAGGAAATGCCACCCCAACCTACCCCAGAGATGATCAATCAGGTTCTGGCTTATCTTAGCGGGTTATCTGATCAGGGCCAGACACCCCCAGTGTTTTCCGCACCAGCACCTCAGGTTCCGGAGGTACAACATGCGGCAACTATGGCTCCCCGCATGGATGCCTCATTGGAGATAGGCACGTTTCCACGTCTGACTACTAGACCTACAATGACAAATGATCAGCATGAACTTTTCAGTAAGTTCTTGAAATTGAAACCTCCAGTCTTCAAGGGTGCCGAATCAGAGGATACTTATGATTTTCTGGTTGACTGTCATGAGCTACTACACAAGATGGGTATAGTAGAACGGTTCGGTGTTGAGTTCGTGAGTTATCAGTTTCAAGGGAACGCCAAAATGTGGTGGCGGTCACATGTTGAGTGTCAACCGACTGAGGCAACACCTATGACTTGGGCCTCATTCTCTAGTTTATTTATGGAGAAATACATCCCACGAACTTTGAGGGATAGGAAAAGAGATGAAATCTTGAGCCTAGAGCAATGTAGAATGACGGTTAACGCATATGAGGCCAAATTCCGTGCATTATCCAGGTATGCCACCAACTTTGTTTCAGTCCACAAGAACGGATTCGCCGTTTTGTGAAGGGGTTGAGGTCAGAATTGCGGATTTCAGCCTTACAGGTAGCGGCTACGGCAAAATCCTTCCAAGAGGTGGTAGACTTTGTGATAGAGGTAGAAGGAGTGAAGCCAGATGACCTCACTACGACATCGACATCAAAGAGGTTTCGAAGGGGAGGTGAGTTTAATGGTTCTTACTCTAGAGGACAGAGCTCCGGAGGTTACTCAATTCGACCAATTCAGTCTTCACTACAGACTGTAATTGGGGGTCCTCCCAGAGCGGTCAACACTACTCCGAGAGACCTATGCCTGACTCCAGAGAGTGTTATGGATGTGGGGAGATTGGACATATTAGGAGGAATTGTCCAAAACAGAGTTACAGACCCCCAATAGCTAGAGGTAGAGGTGGTCATGGTAGAGGCCGCTTTTCTGGAGGACGTGGTGGTCGAGGTAATGGTGGTCACTACAACGGCAGAGGTGATGGGCAAATTGGAGCCACTACGACACAACATGGTAGGGGCAACGGACATACTGGTGATAGGGCCCATTGTTACGCTTTCCCTGGGAGATCTGAAGCGGAGGCGTCTGATGCTGTTATCACAGGTAATCTTTTGGTTTGCGATTGTATGGCATCTGTATTATTTGACCCTGGCTCCACGTTTTCATATGTATCTTCATCATTTGCTAATGGTCTAAATTTACATTTTGAATTACTTGACACGCCTATTCGTGTTTCTACTCCGGTGGGTGAGTCTGTGGTAGTTGAAAAGGTATATAGGTCTTGTTTGGTGAACTTTGTGGGGAGCAACACTTATGTAGATTTGGTTATCTTAGAAATGGTTGATTTTGATGTAATTCTGGGTATGACTTGGCTTTCTCCGCATTTGCGATCTTGGATTGTAATGCTAAAACGGTAACGTTAGCCAAGCCTGGGACAGACCCCTTAGTGTGGGAGGGCGACTACACTTCCAATCCGGTTTGCATCGTGTCCTTTCTTCATGCTAAGAAGATGGTTAGTAAGGGTTGTTTAGCTTTCTTGGCACATCGCAGGGACGACACTCCTCAAGTACCCTCGATTGAGTCGGTTTTGGTAGTCCGTGAGTTTTTGGATGTGTTTCCCTGCAGATCTTCCTGGTATGCCACCAGATAGGGATATTGACTTCTGTATTGATCTTGAATCGGGTACTCGCCCCATTTCTATACCCCCTTATAGAATGGCTCCCGCGGAGTTAAGAGAGTTAATGGCACAACTTCAAGAGTTGTTGAGCAAAGGCTTCATTAGACCAAGTGCATCTCCTTGGAGTGCTCCGGTTTTGTTTGTGAAGAAGAAAGATGGGAGTTTTCGGATGTGCATAGACTACCGACAGTTGAACAAGGTAACTATTAAGAAAAAGTATCCTCTTCCTCGCATTGATGACTTGTTCGATCAGTTACAAGGTGATTGTGTTTTCTCAAAAATTGACTTGAGATCCGGTTATCATCAATTGAAAATACGGGCAACAGATGTGCCAAAGACTGCTTTCCAACTAGGTATGGGCAATTATGAATTCGTAGTGATGCTTTTGGTCTTACAATGCCCCCGCTGCTTTCATGAGCTTGATGAATGGGATTTTTAAGCCATATTTGGATCTCTTTGTGATCGTATTTATTGATGATATACTGATATACTCTAAAAGTAAGAAGGAACATGAGGAGCATTTGAGAATTGTATTGGAAATGTTGAGGGAGAAAAAGCTTTATGCCAAGTTCTCTAAGTGTGAGTTTTGGCTAGATGCAGTGTCCTTCTTGGGGCATGTAGTCTCTAAGGATGAGTGATGGTGGATCCTTCTAAGATTGAGACAGTGAAGAATTGGGAAGACCCACTAATGTGTCAGAAATACGGAGTTTTGTTGGGTTAGCTAGCTACTACCGCCGATTTGTCAAGGGATTCTCTTCTATTGCTTCCCAATTGACGAACTTGACTAAGCAGAATGTTCCATTTGTATGGTCGGATGAGTGCGAAGAAAGTTTTCAGAAACTCAAGACTTTGTTGACTACCGCACCTATCCTCACCTTGCCGGTAGAGGGTAAGAACTTCATTGTTTATTGTGATGCATCCTATTCGGGTTTGGGTGCAGTGCTAATGCAAGAGAAGAACGTGATTGCTTATGCTTCAAGACAATTAAAAGTGCATGAACGTAACTATCCAACTCATGACTTGGAATTGGCCGCGGTAGTGTTTGCACTTAAGCAATGGAGGCACTATTTATATGGGGTTAAGTGTGAAGTCTATACGGATCATCGTAGTCTACAATATGTCTTTACTCAGAAAGATTTGAACTTGAGACAAAGGAAATTGATGGAACTACTGAAGGACTACGACATCACTATATTGTATCATCCGGGGAATGCGAATGTTGTGGCAGATGCCTTGAGTAGAAAGGCGGGAAGCATGGGAAGTCTAGCTCATTCGCAAGCTTCTAGACGCCCATTGGCTAGAGAAGTGCAGATTTTGGCTAATGACCTCATGAGGTTAGAAGTAAATGAGAAGGGAGGATTGTTAGCCTGTGTGGAGGCAAGATCCTCCTTCCTTGACAAGATTAAGGGGAAGCAGTTTGATGATGAGAAATTGATCCGGATCCGAGATAAAGGTGTTGCAAGGAGAGGCTAAAGAAGCAACAATCGATGAGGAAGGTGTGTTGAGGATTAAGGGAAGGGTATGTGTACCCCGCATCGATGATTTGTTCAACACTATTTTGGCAGAGGCTCATAGTTCAAGTATTCTATACATCCGGTGCACCAAGATGTATCGTGACCTAAAGCAACACTTTTGGTGGAGTAGAATGAAGCGTGATATTGTTGACTTTATTGCCAAATGTCCAAACTGTCAACAAGTAAAGTATGAACAACAAGGCCCGAAGGAACGCTTCAGAGAATGCCCATTCCTGAATGGAAGTGGGAGAGAATCGCAATGGACTTTGTGGTTGGTCTTCCAAAGACAATGGTAAGTATGACTCCATTTGGGTGATTGTTGATAGGTTAACTAAGTCTGCCCATTTATTCCAGTCAAGGTGACCTACAATGCAGAGAAGTTAGCTAAAATCTACATCTCAGAATCGTTCGACTGCATGGAGTTCCACTCTCCATTATATCAGATAGAGGTACGCAGTTTACTTCTAAGTTTTGGAGAACGTTGCATGCTGAATTAGGTACTAGGTTAGACCTTAGTACTGCGTTTCACCCTCAGACTGATGGTCAGTGGAGCGAACGATTCAAGTGTTGGAGGATATGCTTCGTGCATGCGTGATAGAGTTTGGTGGCCATTGGGATAGCTTCTTACCTTTGGCAGAGTTTTCATACAATAATAGCTATCACTCCAGTATGGATATGGCTCCATTTGAAGCATTGTATGGGAGGAGGTGTAGATCTCCCATTGGTTGGTTCGATGCATTTGAGGTTAGACCTTGGGGTACTGACCTCTTGAGGGATTCGTTAGATAAGGTGAAGTGCATTCAAGGAAGCTTCTAGCGGCGCAAGTAGGCAAAAGGAGTATGCAGACCGAAAGGTTAGAGACTTGGAGTTCATGGAGGGTGAACAAGTCTTGTTAAAGGTTTCACCCATGAAAGGGGTGATGCGGTTTGGAAAAAGGGGTAAGCTAAGTCCAAGGTACATTGGACCATTTGAGGTACATAAGCGAGTAGGGGAGGTGGCTTATGAATTAGCCTTGCCTCCAGGGCTATCCGGAGTGCATCCGGTATTTCATGTGTCCATGTTAAAAAGATACCATGGGGATGGAAACTACATCATCCGTTGGGATTCAATTTTGCTTGATGAGAATTTGACTTATGAGGAGGAACCGGTTGCTATTTTAGATAGAGAGGTTCGCAAGTTGAGGTCGAGAGAAATTGCATCCATCAAAGTTCAATGGAAGAATCGACTGGTTGAAGAGGCTACTTGGGAGAAGAAGGCAGATATGCAAGAAAAATACCCACATCTGTTTACAGATTCAGGTACTTATTTTCGCCCTTGCTTTTCTTCTTCTTGATCGTTTGAGGACGAACGATGGGTAAATTGGTATCTATTGTAACGACCTGTTTAGTCGTTTAAAGCAGCAGATTTTATTTCGGGAAAAACTGGCTAAGGTTACGGACACCACGACGGACCGTCATAGGCACGACGGCCCGTCGAGGATGTCTCGTTCCAGAACACTTAGAATTCTGAAATTTGGGTATTAAAATCGACTCTCTGTAATCTGTGACGGACCTGCAGGACGTGCCGTCACAGCTACGATGTACCGTCGTGAGCTCCCGTTGCAAAACACTTCAACTTTTGAGAATTTGGTACAGGGAACGAGTCTCTAATCGTCATGACGGAAGTGCAGGACGGACCATCACAGTCTACCTAGTGAAAAATGGAGTTCTAAGATGCTGCGACGACCTGCGTGACGGACCGTCGCCGCACGACGGGCCGTCACAGTTTGCACAAATATCCCAGGCAGAATCGGATTTCTTTACACGTTTTAAGGGACGTTTTGGTCTATTCTTTCCTTAATTATAAAGTTAGAGGTTAATATTAATAAGTCTAATTACTTGGGGTAAAAAGAGTAACCTTAAGTTAATTAGTGGGTTCTATTGTCCTCTTTTACACTTAATTATATGATAATTAGGGTAAAAGAAAGAGGGTTTGAATAAAAGAAAAACAGAAAGAACAAGAGAGAAAGAGAGGAGTCGATCGAATTGGGAGAGGAGAAACGAGAAGCAGAACAAGGCTTTGGGAAAATTCTTGCTTGATCACTAGTCTTCGGTGGAGGTAGGTTATGGTTTTTACGATATTCGTAGTGAACTCTTAATAGCGAATGATATGTATTGGTGGTATTGTAAACTGTCTATATGCTTCATTGTATCTTGCATGAATATGGTTATGTGATTTTGATAAAACAACATGATGAAAACCATTGAATCCCAAATCTTGAAAAAAAACTTAATCTACGTTATTAATGATGATGCCTTGGTATAAAAGAAGGCTTGATGAATTAAAGTAATGGGATTGGTGATGCCTTGGCATAGAGAAGGCTTGATGAACGTATAGAATGAGGTTAGTGGATCGGAGTGTCACGTTCCGACACATAGTATTAGTGGATCGGAGTGTCACGTTCCGACACATAGTATTAGTGGGACGGGTGTCACGAACCGACACGTAGATATAGGGGATCGGAGTGTCACATTCCGACACATATAGGGGATCGGAGTGTCACGTACCGACACATGTAGGGGATCGGGTGTCACGAACTGACACGTAGAATTAGGGGATCGGAGTGTCACGTACCGACACATAGTGGTAGGGGATCGGAGTGTCACGTACTGACACAAGAGGAAGAAAGATAATGAATCTTGAAAGATGATAAATATACTCAAATCAAATAAACTTAATTCCCAAAAGAGTATGGTATTGAGGCTTGAGCCCTCATGGATGAACTTGATGGTACTTGTTGATGATTATAGTACTTGTTGTTCCACATGTGAGTTTTATAGTTGATTTATAATATTACTTGATATATATATTATCTTCTTTTTGAGTTGGCCGATGATATCTCCTCAGTACTTGTGGTTGTACTGACCCCCTACTTTATGTTTTCTCCTTTGTTACTTGTGGAATGCAGCAAACGTCCCGTCAACTTCAACTCAGCAGTAATTCTAGCCAGTCTTCACTACATCGGAAATTCAGGGGGTGAGCTAATGCGTCTAGCTTGGACTGAGTCTTCTTCTTCAAAGTCCTGATGCCTTGAACTTCCGGCATGGACTAGCTTTCTATTTATTTTGTTTTCTTAGATATTCTTAGTTTAGTATTTGAGGATAGATGTTCTTGTGATGATGACTTCTAGATTTTGGGGATGATAATAATAGTTTTGAATTGTTTTTATTAATGAGTTTAAGTCTTCCGCATTATTTTCTGTTGATATACATTGAAATGTTTAGGGTTAGATTGGTTGGTTCGCTCACATAGGAGGGTAAATGTGGGTGCCAGTCGCGGCTCGATTTTGGGTCGTGACATTATTTTAGTTAATCCACTTAGTTGAGGATGTCTTACACTCTAACAAGGTATAAGACAATTCTGGAAGCGTGGATGAGACATTGTATCATCACA
This sequence comes from Solanum peruvianum, assembly GCA_027705065.1. Classification (NCBI taxonomy): domain Eukaryota; kingdom Viridiplantae; phylum Streptophyta; class Magnoliopsida; order Solanales; family Solanaceae; genus Solanum; species Solanum peruvianum. Next base: position 12,471,377 of record JAKWJD010001763.1, read on the forward strand.
TAGTGATGGTTGTCGGTTAAAGAATCTCCCAAATAAGAGTATAAAAGTTATTATTGTATTTTAAAATACATTGAGTTATAATCTATCATTTCAAAAGCTTTCTTTATAATACATTTTTATAGTTGCTTTTATATTGATATGAGTTGAGTATTTTTAAGTTTGTGTATCTTGACTATCCTTGAGCATGTTCTTCTCTTCAATCTGTTCAAGGTTATGTATGTGCTCTAGATTTCCTTTTGTATGCTCGTACATTCCATGTCTTGACACCATTTGGCCTACATCTTTTTATAACTCAGATATAAGAGTTTAGGGTAATCAAAATACGCACCATTGATACAACTTGCATTTGAAGAATTTCTTTGGTGAGCCTCCATGCTTCTGAGAATTTCACTTCTATTTTCAGTTTTTTTTAAAATTTTGTGGGTTTTATGCCTACATCTAGCATAGTTATTAGAGGCTTCATACACAATAGTGTTTTGAAGAGTCTTTCTCATTTCCATTCTTAATGTTTGAGACTTGAATTGCCTTTTTAGCTAATTGAATACTTTAAAAATATTCTAAGTTATATTTTTAAGACATTTGAGTTGAAACCATAATTTTGAGTTCATATATTTTTGAGTAACTTGCAATGACCAGATTTTGTCAATATAGAAATGTCAGCGAGAAAAAATTGGGGTAAAAAAAATATTTCGTAGTATTTGAATTTTTCCCAACCTTACCAAGATTTGGAGGAACTCGGAGTTGTTGTGATATAGGAAAATCTGGTAGCAATCTAGTGATCTTTATATATGTTTTTGATTTCATGAGGTATTATATAACTCTTTAATGCACCCGTACAATTTTACGGAATTGAATTTGAGTGAGTAGAACTTCGAAAATCGATCTTAATGTAAAGGATATTTTCTACGCATAGTAGAATGAAGGTGTGTTGTAAAAAGGGGAAATTGTATTTCTTCTGAGAGCGTTTTATTAAGGTTTGTGCCGTTGTAGCTTGATTATTGCCGCTGCGGCAGGATGGTGATCGCTATGGCGGATGAGACGAGAGTCAAAATCATAAGTTCATTAGGGGAGTGTTCTATTATGAAAATACTCCTGTAGCAAGATGATGGCCATTGTAGCGCCGCTGCTACACTGGGATGAGTGCCATTGTAGCGGGGCAGGTGAGAGTTTAGTTGTTAATAAAACTCCTAACCGACCTTACTTGACACTTTTTTGACTTTTACAACTAAAAAACAAACCTAGGGCGATTTCATCTCATTTTCCACCATTCTTTAGGCTAAAGATAAACTTTTAACTCTCTGAATTCATTTTTCGATCTGTATAGTGTAATAAAATGGGTTCATGTTGAAGGCGAAAGGTTTCTGGGTAGATTTCATGGTGGAAACAACCCTAATTTGGTTAGCTGGGATCAAGGATTGATCTAGAGCTTGTAGGATTGTTAATAATCTAGATAATTAGTGATTGTTTATTGATTTCCATATGTTATTTATTGTTTGTAGACCAAGAACAAGAGGAAAAAATCTGTAAGGGGAAAAATCAATTTTCTTATGGTTTCAAGCTTGTTTTGATGTAGGAATTTGTTAGTTCTGATATCATGATTGTGTGATGTATGCATGTTCGTGCTTCACTGTGATACTTGTATGTGTATGAATGTTGCAATATTTATTACTCTTGTCGTATATGATATGGGTGAGTGATGTAGCAATGAAATCATGATGTAAATGTATGATCTTGATAATATATTGTTATTGTGATTGTGGTGAGTGAATAGGGATACGATTGCCACATTCTGTCAAGATATCTAGAGGATCAGTTACCACGTTCCGACATAGGATTGGATCGGGTTTCCACGTTCGGAATAGATTCATCTAAGTCCTACTGGTTTCTTGGGAAAGGGACCAAGAGTAATAAAACCCATACCTTTTTAGCCTTGAAAACCAACCACAATCACACGTTCTAACCCATGCCCAAATCTCTTTTCCGAGCCTTGATTCTTGTTCACAAGTGAAGTTCTTTACGTGTAATGCTTAGGCGTACTATTTTTTCTTTTTGTTTTTGATGGATGAAGCCAAGAAGACGTTTAGAAAAGTAGGCTTATTTTATTTTTCTGTTTTTTAATGGTAAAGTAAAGGTGAAAAAGGTTTTAGGAGTAATATAAAGAATTAAGAGTGGGCATGAAGCACACTCCTAGTGGGAGTCATGCGCCCCTTTTGTGGGAATTGTTGTTTACTTATTCAACAAAATTAAAATGGTAAAATCTGATTATAAAATATATATTAAGTTATTATAATTCCCCTCTTTATTATAATTAATTTTAATCAATTAATTTGTGCCTCATTATGCCTCCAACTCGGCTCGAATGCGACCGTGGAGGTAAGGTCAATCTCGGGTTTGACAATCGAGATTTGACTTATTTTTACTAATTAATAAAACTAGGTTGTTCCCCGTTTTATATCCCTGTAACTAGCTCCCATCGATTTGTAGGTTGGGTATGTTTGGTGGAAAAAATTAGAGAAGTAATGTGTTTTCGTGATGATTACATTCATGTATGTATGTTTGGAGTTATGTGAATATTAAGCATGCTGTCCGAAACTATGTGTTTATGTGTGTGCAATGTGTAGTTGTGACTTATACTCTTGGTTTGAAGTTCGAAAATGACATGTTATGGTTGTATTCATACGTGCACAAACTTGTATAAATCGTGATGTTTATATGAAGTATAAGGTGGCTGATTTGAATGGTAACTATTAGCTCAATGAATCCATGAAAATGCACCTAAAGATGTACTAAATGATCCATCAATCACCCTAAGAACTAACGTGTAAATGTTGAGGAAAATGGGCTGAAAAAAACGTTCATTATTTCAAGCATCTTGTTGATGAGTTTCAGCCATGATAAGTGGTGTATCATGCTATATAAAATGAATTAAAAATTAGTGATGTCACTGAGAATCGAACCCGTGACCTCACCATGTTAAACATATTAGAAATAAAGTGATAGAAAAAGAATGTGGCATGTGGGATTCAAAGCCGTGTGTTTTGACCAAAACATGAAAAAGATAATGAAAAATAAAAATGAGAGGTGTGGGTTCGAACCCACAACCTCTCGATCATACTTAAGGAAGAATTAAAATAAAATTTAAATTTGAGGCATGTTGGAATCAAAACCACGACCTCTAGGAAGAATAAAAGGTATTAAGCAAAAAAATAAAGAGGAGCTGCGGGGGTTCAGGCCCACACCCTCTCGATCAAACGAAAATGGTTTAAGGAAAAAGAGAATAAAATAAAATGAGGTTGTGGGGGTTCGATCCCTTATCCTCTTGGTCCCAAACGAACCAAAAAATAATGAAATTAAGGGAAAATGAAGAGAAGGCGTTGGGGCTCGATATTGGGTCCCCAAGCTGAGTGGATTAAACTAAAAAAAAATGTAAGTGTTGTCCAAGGGATTCGAAATCGGGTTCCTTTTGCCAATTTCCATATTGATAGATAAGTCATAAGTGAGTAAATGTTCAAATAATGTTGCCTACATTGATCGAAATTGATGAGCATGGCATACATACACGATGCATAAGTCTTGTATCACAAAATATTAGGAAGATACGAATCACTTAAACGAACTTTGAATGAAGCCTCATGGCTTGTATGTATGGACCCATAAGTGTAGCATACATTTAAAAGTAAGTGAACTTAAGATGTATGTAACGAAATGATGAACTCCTAGAAGGGTTAAGTAAGAGTGTGGAACACACTAAATGGCCAAGTGCATTGGCATATAATGAAATGAGTACTCACTTAAAAAGGGGTGAGTAATTATGAAGAGCAAATGTGCTAACGCCAATGAATGTGGTGACAACATGATAAGAGGCTAATGTGAAATATGAGAGCAATATCTAATTATCCTATGTAAATGTTACCAAAATGTACCCACCTATGAGAGTGTACAGCTAAAGCGACACCAATCCCTATGAATACTTTAACGAAAGTATAGAGATTAATGTATACTTAATACTAATGATGAGATGAGAAATCATATATTAAGCTATGATGTCCTCATACTAGAAGCCAACTTCCATGACGTATGAGTTGAATGTAATGGAACTTTATACTGAGCACTGATAGGCTAGTTATTAGCGGTGATGCCTTCTTTCAGGAAGGGAGGAGGTTCAAGTAACTCTTATGAGATGAGACTGTCCGTCATGCCGCGTATATGTGTACTTATATCTCCTAGTCTTTTAACCTATACTTCCAATATAGGGATCTAGTAGGGTTCAATTCCCTATATATGTTAGCATGTTTTGTTCACCTTGGCTGGTGATTCCACCTTTTATCGGTGGTTGGATGACACATTGGATTTCATGATGCTCACATGATCTATATCGGTTAAGGTTAAAGTTCTCAAAGAATGAATGAGGAAAGCCTCGAATGATGCACATACTGAAATGAACGATACCAAAGGTTTTAGGATAGGATAATCAAGAGGTGAGCTAGACTCAAGTAATGACACTAGGTTATTCTTGATGATTGCACAACTAACCCGATGAGAATCTTAAACTACATCTTAGGTATGACTAGTAGTTAAACTAGTATATGAATGAATGAAATGAAGTACGTAAGAATGAATGAAGCAGACTCTGTGTTTGCTAAAGAAGGCTCCCTAGTTGAGGTCCCATATGTTGAGCCCTCATTTTGGGAAGTCCTAATGTCAAGTCCACGATCCCAAGGTCTCATGGGATCATGGCATATGAAAGAATTATATGAACTATGTGATATCGTATGTGCAACATGTTATTTGCTGTTTGCAAAATGATAAGTATGATGATGCATGTTACTCTCATGTCATGACTTTCCTAAACCAAATTAGGCAAGTCCCCTGAATTTCCTATTTCAAATTTAGCAAGTCCCCTTACCTTCCTAATCCCAATTTGGCAAGTCCATTGACTTGAATTTCCATAAATCATGTTGTTAAAAAAGAGCTATTCTTAATCATGCATGTCCTTGGTGTGTGCTTGGATATACCCATACTTAGTACAAGTGTGTACTAATCCCATACAACTCTACATTTTTAGGTGCAGGCATAGGTGGACGTTAGAGCTTACAGATCGACATTGAAGATATCGACGAGGATAAATCATCTGGACTTGGTACTCCCTCATGCATTCAAGGACGTTTATACATTATATTCTAGCTTAGTTATAGTATTGAGCTAGGGGAGTAGGTCCCACTAGAGTTTCGTTCCCCTTTTATTTCAGACATTATATTGGTGCCATTTTGGCAAGTATACACTTAATGCAGTATTGTACTATTTCTTTCATTTGATTCTCTTATTATTAGATGGTTGATGGAGAACGAATATGAATTTAAATAAAATCACTTACATGCATGTTACGAAACAAAAAGTTCAATTTCCGCTAAAATTAACCTAGATGAAGAAAGGATGACATATGTAGGCTTGTCTGCGACCTTTGAGAGATCATAGACGCTGATATCGTCTGGGGTCTAGATTCCGGGCGTTACATGTGTTCCCTACAAGCTCATAATGTGGTAATCTTAGTAATAGAAACCCTCTCCTAGTGTATTACATGCAAAGTGATAAGTTATGTATCTCTAAATCCTAGGTCCGACATTGAGAGAATTCACCCCGCACCTTGGTCCTGTTATGTGTTTCTAAGTTACTAAACCTTACCTTTACCTCATATTAGACATTGCATCGATGTATGACTTAATTTTCACATATCATCAATCAACACTAGACTATTAAATAGTATCACGCTAAATCTATGTTGATAATTCTTTTCTTATTAACGACCTTCTTGGTCCAACAACTAGCAAGAAAGAGAGTTCTAACATTACGCACCATTAAGAATACTTCAAGAAGAAACAATTAGTCATATGTTGTTCATTGTTTATTGTTCCCACAATCCTAGTTGTGGCTTTTGTTACTCATATTACTAAGAACACAATTCATATTATTAGATAAAGGACTCATGAACTTACACAATAACTAGAATAAACCCACAATCTCAACTTGAATTTCAAAGCAAAAGATATTCAATAATGTGCTTTTGGAATCAACAATTTCTAAGTATTTCCAAGTTAATTCCAAAAAAAACTAAAACCAGAATAAAGTTGAACAGCCTGAAAACGAGGTTTTACATCCCTTATTTATAGAAAACAACTCCTAAATTTAAAGGAAACAAATTAAGGAAATAAAAATGCAGGACATTCTTTATTCTACAAGGCTGACCTACGGGTCCATGAATCGACTGACGATCCGTAGGTCCCTTCTGTGGTTCAGGACTTAACTAATTTTTTAATCTTCAAATGTGACCATTTCTCAGTCAGCTTCTAGGATCCAACAACACAAATAATTTTTGAGATTACGGTCCGTAGGTATACTCGTCGCTCCACACTTAAATTATTTCAGCTTCAGGGAGTGGAATCATTTTTGTGATCACTTCTATGGAGATATTGTATGGTGTGTATATCAGTCTACGCTCCGTTATTCACCATCATGGTTCTACACTTCGTCAAGATTTCCTGAAGCTTCAACACAACCATGCATATTTCTTCTACGACCTTTACTTACGGCACATGATTCATCCTACGGTTTGTAGGATGCCTCCATATATGCCCATTTATGCGCCGTTTCAACTTTACGCTTGAGTTTATTTCCGGAAATCACAACAAAAACACATAAACTAACACAAAACGACCTTGAAATCTCACAAATCTTAAGTGAAATGAATCGATGGTATCGGAAACTCATGGCACATCAGTTCTCATCAGCATTTTCCATGATTAGAAACGTCAAAAGGGAACAAATAATTTTTATTTCCCTTGGCGGCATAGGTTGGAGCTAGTTTCGAGGCCATGGTACATGTGGAAGCTTAGTTAGTACTAAAATAGTGCAATAATACTCATGAATTTATTTTAGAACAGAATCCAGCCGAAACACAAACTTAGAAAATTTTTGCAAGGAGATGAACTATTGACCACGTAGGTACTTACGATATGAGATGAACGAAAGCTGTGTGATACCCTCCATAGGTCAGAGTAGTCAAAGTTGGGTCTCTAAAGTAGGAAATATAGATGTGTATAACGATGTGTGTTCATGGAACGAATGATCGTGATCCACAAAGTGGTTCTACACTTGTAAAAATTTTTGTATGCAACTATCCACGGACCCCGACCTACTTTCTATGGTTTTGATTCGTGGGTCAGATCTGTTCCAGATTACAGATATTAACTCACACTTAATGCCATATTTCAACAATTACACAAACAAACTTGGTCTACATCGGATTCCATGTACCTTACATGGTCTCATAATGGTCATTGCACTATCTTCCCTAATGTAATATGGTAAATGAATAAGTCAAGTATGTGAATTATTATTAGGGATTGTCTTAAAGGTTATTACATAGGGCGAGGCAGGGTATGGGACTTCTCTCACAGAGGGATGGTCTTAATAGTGTTCTTGTATGAGTAAGTTGATTTCATATTATGTATATCAAGTATATATGAGCTTATGAATCTAGCATTTGATGATAAGTTATGAGATTATGTTGTATATATGTAATAAGTTACTTAATGTGATGCTTAGTTTTTGATAGGGTTATGGGGTTCTATTCTTGGCATTGCACAAATATTGCTTTAGGTTGCTGATGTGTTAGGTTAATATCATGTTGGGTTGACTTATAATGTTCTAAATATGTGCATGTTCAGTTATTTAACACAAATCATGGTTTGTACTATATTGTGACTTTTCTTATGCAATGATTATTTTATGCATCGGAATCATACCTAGTACATCCATTTTGTACTAACCCATATTTCTTCTCTTTTTCCCAACATTGTAGTTTCCGGCCATTGAAGAGCTTCTAGGACACTTTGCATGGATATTTGGACTTCTTCCTCCAAGTACTGGTGAGTCATAAAAGTTCGAGGAGGGTTCTTTTCATCTACCTTAGTAGAATTGATATAGTCTAAAATAAGTTCATTGCTTCCTTATTCTTAAAGACAATTGTTGTAAGCCCTAAGTGGAAATATATACTTTTGTAAGGTCTATGCCCAAATATTGTACTTCGTTTAGATGGTTTAATATCAGACAGTATTATAATACTAACTTTGTATATGTTGATTATGTTAACTATTGGAGAAGCCTATGTAAGCTTCCTATATTAGGAGTCTAAGTATACTCCATATGTATATATGTTTTGTATGAGAGAGGTTTATGTACACTTCAGTATTTATAAAGTTTCAATTTTTCTGCATTTTTGGACCTATGAATTGTAATGATGAATTCTAAGAGTCTAGTCTTAGTCCTTTTCGAGGACGGTGACGTCGTTTGTATCTAGGGGGTACTCCCCAGTCGTAACATGTCTACTACTATGAACCCATGCCAGCCTAGCACTCTTCCAAGCAATACTACCCAAAATCATTAAAAACGATGGGTATTGCATGTCATTCACTACTCGAGGAGGTAAGCAAACCATTGATCCACCTATGTAGTATGCAGTTCAAGAGGATATTAAAAAGAAAGATGAGGCAATAGAAGCTATTGGAGAGTTGGGTGATGCACTATAAAAATAAGCAAAGTTATCTCAGAAAGTGGTCCCCATTGCTAGACCTCCAGGACCATTCCCAGATAGATTAGTGAAAAAAACGAAAGATGGTAAATATTGGAGATTTATCAATACGTTGAAACATCTTTCCATCAATGTTCCATTGATAGAATCTTTGGAAAAATTTCTGGTTATGATAAGTTTATGAATGATATGATGACAAAGAAAATGTCGGTGAGCTTTGAGGACGATGAAAGAATGCAGCATTGTAGTGTTACAGCTAAAAGATCTCTTGTGGATAAGAAAGAAGATCTGGAGGCCTTCACTATTTCATGTACGAAAGGGTTGCAACACTTTGCAAAGATATTATGTGATATTGGTCTGAGCATAAATCACATGCCTCTGTCCACTTACAAGAAATTAGTCTTGGGTCACCCAAAGCCTACTATGATGCGGTTACTTATGGCCGATAAAACTTTGAAGAGGTTCATTGATGTACTTCATGATGTGCTTGTGAAAGTGGATTCATTCATACTTCCAGCAAATTTTGTGATTCTTGACTATAAGGTTGACTTCGAGGTCCCCATTATTCTAGGTTGATCATTCCTTGCCAATTGGCGTGCATTAGTAGATATGGAAAAGGGGCACTTGAATTTTAGGTTGAACAATGAAGAAGAAACTCTCTATATTTGTAGGTCCATGATGCAGAGTGGTGAGATCTAAACGGTATTTGTTATATCTTACAGGGTTGAGAGTGTTGCTGAAGTGAAAATTTAAGAGCGACTAGGTGTCGAGGCACTAGCGGCAGTAATCATGAATTTTGACACTGATGATATTAAAAGGTTTGACTCTTTTGTAGCTGCACGTGAACAAAATGAGTATCGGTCAAAGCCGAAGAAATTGGAGTTGGTTATGAAGCATCTCGGTTATCCGCCCATGAGACGATCTATTGTTGAGACCCCAATATTAGAGCTTAAGTCCCTACCACCTCATCTGCGGTTTGTGTTTTTGGGTAGAGATGACACTTTGCCGCTAATAATTGCATTAGAGTTGAATGGGCAACAAATAGAGTGCTTAGTAGCAGTGTTGAAGATGTTCAAGCAAGCCATTGGTTGGACTATTGTGGACAATATTAGAATCCCTCCCGGTATTTGTTCCCACAAAATTTGACTCACGCCAGATCATAAAACGAGTATTGAGAACTAAAGAAGATTGAATCTACTTATGCAAGAAGAAGTGAAAAAGGATATCATCAAGTGGTTGGATGCGGGGATTATTTATCCTATTACGGACAATAGTTAGGCGTGTCTTATTTAGTGTGTGCCTAAAAAAGGTTGCAATACTGTAGTACTAAATGAAAGGAATGAGCTTGTTCCAATGCGAATAATGACCAGTTGGAGAGTTTGCATGGAGTACTGGAAGTTGAATGATTTGACTAAGAATGACCATTTCCCTATGTCCTTCATGGATCGGATGTTAGACATACATGAAGGCAAGGGTTGGTATTATTTTCTTGATGGCTATTCGGGCTACAATCAAATCTCTATTGCTCTAAAAGATCAAGAAAAGACCACTTCACTTGTCCCTATGGAACTTTTGCATTCAAAAGTATGTCGTTTAGGTTATGTAATGCACCATCTACCTTTCAACGTTTATGACATTGATATTCTCTAATATGGTGGAGGACATTATTGAGGTGTTCATGGATGATTTTCTATAGTTAGGGACTCATTTAACGAGTTTAGAGTAATTTGGGTGAGGTGCTCAAGAGGTGTGAGGATTGTAATTCGTTACTAATTGAGAAAATTTTAACTTTATGGTGGAATCAGGAAAAGTGTTAGGTCATCGCATCTCAGAGAAGGGGATATAGGTTGATCGAGCAAAAGTGGAGGTAATAGAGAGACTCCCTCCACCCATCTCTGTCAAAAGTGATAGGAGTTCCCTTGGGCATGCTGGCTTCTATCGGAGGTTCATAAAGGAATTTTTGAAAATTGCACACCTTTTTTGCAATTTTCTCAAGAAGGAATGCAAGTTCTATTTTAATGAATCATGTCTGACAGCATTTGGAGAGTTGAAAGAGAATTTGGTGTCTGTGCCCATTATTATTTCACCAGATTGGAGTGAGCCTTTTGAGGTGATGTGTGATGCAAGTGGGGTAGCACTTTGTGTGGTATTGGGACAGAGAAGGGATAACATCTTACACACCATCTATATCGAGCAAACCCCTACATGAAGCCCAAAAGAACTACATGATAACAGAACAAGAAATTTTTGCATTGATGTTTGCATTCAAGAAACTTCGCTCCTATTTGCTTGAAATGAGAGTCATAGTGCGTATCGATGATTCTTCTTTGAGGTAAATGATGGCAAAGAAGGATGAAAAGCAAGGTTGATTAAATGTGTATTGTTGCTGCAAAAGTTTGATTTCCAGGTTAAAGACAGAAAGGGGACTAAGAATCAAGTTTCCGACCACTTGTCTAGATTGGAGGATGAAGCCAAGTCTGAAATGGGAGAAAAGGCTGAAATTGATGATGTATTCCCAGATGAACATATATTGGCTGCGTCTCAGGATTTGATCTCATGGTTTCCAGACATTGTGAACTATCTGGCAAGTGATATAGTACTTTCAGACTTGACCTTCCACCAGAGGAAAGAGTTCATGCATGATGTGAAAAATTTTCTTTTAGGATAAGCCTTACTTAAATCAGAGGTGTGCTGATGGATAGTTTGTTGCTTGATACTCGAAGAGGAGATGTTGTGTGTCTTGGAGGTGTGTCATTCCTCGTCTGTGGGTGGGCACCGTAGTGGTATCTGAAGTGTGCATAAGATCTTGCAGTGTGGTATTATTGGTCAACCATTCACCAAGATGCTCATGATGTTGCCAACGAGATGGAGGAATTCGAAGAGGCAAAAAATTCCCTTGAATCCTATTCAGGTGATCGAGCTATTTGATTCATGGGGCGTTCACTTTATGGGCCCGTTTGTGAGTTCACATGGGATGAAGTATATTCTTGTAGCGGTTGACTATGCATCAAAATGGGTGGAAGTGATTGTGCTTCCTAACAATGAAAGAAGGAGTGTCACCGCATTATTGAAAAAAAAATTCTTCTCCAGATTTGGTATACCTTGTTCCATTAATAGTGATGGTGGCTCTCCCTTCTATAATAAATTGTGTAAAGGGCTATTGGAGAAATATGTTGTTTTCCATAATGTGGCTAATCCTTAGCAACCACAAACTAGCTGGTAAGTTGAGGTGTCCAATCATAAGATCAAGCAAATTTTGGCGAAATATGTGAATGCTAATAGAACAGATCGGTCAAGAAGGCTTGATGATGCTCTTTGGGCCTAGCGTAATCCATACAAGACTACCATAGGTATGTATCTACACTAATTTGTATATGGGAAGACGTTTCACTTGCTGGTCAAGTTAGAGCACAAGGCGACGTGGGAAATGAAGAGACTGAAGTTGTTCTGGACTGAAGCAGCATAGCAAAGACTAACTAGGTTGAATGAGCTGGATGAGTTTTGACTAAAATCCTATGAATGTTTCAAGGAGGCTCAGCTTGCTGTTCCAAATTTGCTTCCGTTTCAAAAATGGCCGAATCATCTAGGTCAAAAGCATCCAATTCTTTCGGTTCCACCTCTTAGGGAACCACTAGATCAGAGGACCAAGATCACAAACCAGTCTGCACCCGCACTTTGAGTATATGACCCCACACCTGTTGCTGATGAACCAAACACGTGATGCGTCGAAGCTCAATACTAGGTGTATAGGGATGCGAAGATGTTGAATGAAAAGTTTGTAATGACCCTGCAGGTTATAGTGAAACGTTGAGTCCTCACGACGAGTTCGCACACGGTCCTTGAGGAGCACAAACTCTTCAATCTACTCAAATTTGAATTGATGTCTTGGGATTTTGACACTTATAGTGAGGATATCGTCCGGCAGTTCTATGCCTTCTATGTAGCTAATCTCCAAGTATCCATAGAGAGGCGGGCAATACCTGCCAAACAAGACTATCTTACCTCTACACTAGTCCGGGGCTACCAGGTTGACATATCCGAGTCTACCGTCTATCGCTTCCTATACGAAGAAGACATCGGGTAACAATGGAGCCAATATACTTTAGAGTTCAACTACATGTGGGAGATGGTAAAGAGTGGTGTGTCTTAGAGAAGTGTGGAGAAACGTGAGGCGGTGATGATAGATCCCCAGTGGCTGATCAAGAAGGCTACCCTCCCTTTTGTGGATAAATTTTGCTGGCTATTGGTTCATCACCAGTTATCGCCCTCATATGTTAATAATGAACATAGATGGGATAGGGATGTGATTGTATTGGCACTAGTAGCTGGGCTAGAGATAGAGTTTGCGAGGCTAATTTTAGCGGTTTTCCATGAGAAGGCCTTCATGACCTCCACCATTTACCATTTCTATGTCTTATCTTCCAGCTGCGCGAGGACGCCGAAGTGCCAATTTGGCATTGTGATACACTCCGTCCCCCGACGGGGAATTTGGATATAGGCCTCGTCAAGGATGAGGCTAATGTAGAACCACCTCACAAACAGCTCAAGATTGAGGTGCCTCCATTGAGGGAGAACTTGGTGGACACAGTGAAGCTAGCCCAGGGGCTGAGCCTGCCGCACCAAAGCCTGTTTTCCCCACTTCGGCATCTTCTTCACATGCCCCTAGCTTGTCGAGATCTACACCACCATTTGGGGCGTTCGTCCCTCTAGCTCAAGTTTAGAAGTTAGAGGCGCAGATAGCCACTCTGCTCCAGCACATTCAACCTTTGATGAAGAAACCCATTATTGAGGAAGAGGACCGCATAGAGAAACGGGTGACCAAAAAGAATGAGCAGCAGATTCACTTGGTTCACAAATCTCTTGATGTCATTGAGCTACGGTTCTAGCACACCCAAACCCAAATGCTGATCTTACTTCCATCAAGACTGAGTTGGCAAGACTTCAAGCCGACTTCTACGCCATCGTGGATATGAGGGCGACTGAGCAAGAGACTGCTCGCAGTAAGGTAGCAGAGGACTCGGTGCTTGATGCCTTGTTCAATGTCCATGCTGAGCCACATCTTGAGTAGTGTGTGCATACGAAGAGGAACCGCTCCATCCACACAACTGAGGCCGATGATGAGGCCCATCTGAATAAAAGAGAGAAGATAGAACTTGAGGGAGCTTAAAAGGCCTCCTTGGTAGATGAGGAGATACATTAGAAGAGAGCACCAGAGATGGATGCTGGGGCATACAGTTTGGTACCGGCGATCGGTGAGAAGCACACTGATGGTGGGGAGGTTGATTTTGTCACCACTTAGAGTGTCCCAATTGATGATCCAGTGGATTCGGAGAAACCGGACTCACCCACGTGTAGATAGTTCTTCGGTTCTATTCGCCACACGTTTGCTTTACCTACCACCCTGCTTCTTTATTTTTATTGCATTGGAGACGATTGCCAAAAAAATTTGTTAGGGGTGGGGTATGGAAAGTGAGTGGTAAGGTGAAGTTTGAGTAGCCCATTTCACAATCCTCTCTTGGGGTTTTTCTTGCTTTTGTTTTTTTTCCCAGAGACTTTTTAATTTTATGTAGAACCGGCATGTCTTATGAAGTACAAAGTACAAAAGTATGAAGTATGTAATGCAATGCACGATGACTATAAAAATTATATCGCATCCATTGTTGAGCTTGTATAATAGGTTAAGATACATTGAATGTGTTGGCTCTAAACATGAGAAAAATAGGCACCCACTACATGACCTTCAACTAAAACCTGAACAGCAAAATCTGATAGGGGCAATGATGTGTCACGAGTTTGTGGGTAAATTTTAAGTGTTCAACAATTGGAACCTAGTTAGAACTTGCCCGGTTAGTCTTGCGAAGGAAATCTTTGTTAGAAGCTAAGAAGTGATCATATAGACTTGTTAAAAATAGCCAATATCTAGCCTAAAAGAAATGAACCAAATGAAGTACTGTCCCTTTTTTATCCAATATGTTGAGCTTATAATAGACCAATTTTATTTTGATTTTACCAACTCACCTTCCCAAGTTCTAATGTTTTTGACCCAGTCCCTCCTTGGACATGTGCACCTCGATTTAGGACAAAAGACTAAGTTAAGGGTAGCTAATACAGTAAGTGACCTCTTTTAGGCCCTGATCCGACTTCGAGTATTTTGTACCTCAACTCATGGAAAAGTCAAGAGTTGAGGGTGGCTATTATGAGTGAGAACCCAAAAATTGGTATGGAAGTATTGGATGTTTAAAAGAAAAGCTAAGTGAGAGAAAGATTTGACTTGTTGAAATTATCAATCAGTTGAATAAAAAAAAAAGAGAAAAGAGTTTTAAGTGAAAAAGATGCAAAAGAAGTAAAAGTGACATAAAAAAAAGGAAAAAAGGCAAAGAAAACAAAAGAAGAGAAATAGGGGGGGGGGGTCTAAGGCAATGAATAGTGTTAGGAAGCGTATCGGTAATACAAGAAGGGAAAAAATTAAATAAAAATGTATCCAAATGTACCATACCTGACTTTGATCCTGCGTTACAAGCCAAGAAATTCCTAACATGATCCTAGAGTATTATGTGGTAAACCTAAGCACTGAAAATAAGGTCAAGCCTATGGGAAAGAGTACTAACTGTATTTGAACTTTTTATTGAGCACAAGGGTTGAAACAAAGATCGTTGTACCTAATATTCATAATCATTGTGTCAAAATGAGGATTTTTTTTGAAGTAAGAGCACTAGTTACTGTATCGGAAAGTTGGTGTCTTGGTGAGAGACAAAACTGTAGAAGTGTTTGTTGCATGGTGAGTTTGTGTCATGATGTGATCCGCATGAGTTACCTTGTAAAACCTGAGAGTGTAAGCCTGCAATAAATTAAAGAAAGAGTCGCCATTGATAGTCATGTGATTGCTAGAGCTTCAAAGAGTATACTTATGTAAAAATGTTATTTTGAGTCATAGTGTATCACATGAGGACAAACAACGAATTTAAGTTGACGGTGTTTATGCACCATGGTTTCACGGTATTTGCAATGAATTTTACTTAAAAGTTGTGCGTGTCTAAAGACTGTTTGTAGTTGTTTTAACAAGTTTTATGTTTTGTTTTGCAAGAAATATATCTAGGTTGAAAGCATAGAAGGCAACTGAAAATTGCAGAAGATGACCTATGAAGGCCATCGACGGCCCATTGTTTGATCTACATACAGTAGTTGGTGACCGTCGATGTGCAGTTCAGGCATTATATGAAGATCAAGGAAATCTTACCAAGTGTGGAACCACGAGAGTAAACGATAGTACTTCGATTGATCGACAGACTGAACTGGTAAACCGTCGATTGGATTAGCGAAGGTTCCAGTACCTGAATTTTCAAGATTCTAAGTTTGGAGTTACAGCGGAGCATTGACGGACTGTAGATGGATCAACAGACAATACTGCTAGTACATTGTTTGATTTAGATAAGGTGTTATTCGGTGGATCAAAATATTTCTATGTTCTGACTGACGGAGGCAATCGACGGACCGTCGATGGAGTCGTCGATTAAAGCCATATACATGGAAAAAAACGTTCCTTATTTCAATTCCTTTTTCTTTAGTACTATGTTTTCTATATATATGGCAATTAAAACCTCATTTTGGGGTTATTTACTCTTGTTATTATTTTATTTTGTGTTTGGAGATTGACTTCTGCGAAGTTTGAGCCATTAATCAATTTTCGAATTTGGGTTGAAGGATTTTCTTTCAATTTCAAAAAGAATTTCTGGGTTTCTTATTATTATTGAGTAAGTTCATGATTTCTTCATTCAAAACTATGAATTGTGATATTTCTTGCATGGGTAACTAAATCCACAACTAGGGTTGTGGCAATCATGGGTAATTAACAAGGAATAAGTTGCAATTCACCAATTCTCAAATAGTGTTTTTACATGGATTGATAATTCTTCGCTTAGAAGTCTTTTTAACGAGTGCACATGTTAGAACTCATTTTGTTGCTACTTTCTAGACCAAATAGGTAGTAATAAGAAAAGAATTATTAATATATATTTAGTGTGATACTATCTAATAGACTAGTGTAGATTGGTCTGAAGTAGTAACTATGACATACATCGATTATGATGTATAAGAGGTAAAGATAAGGGTTAGTAACGTATACACACGTAGCCGGGTTAAAATTACGGAATGAAATTCTCTAGATGTCGGACATAGGATTTAGAGATACCTAACATACCACTTGGCATGTAAAATGTTAGGAATGAATGTTTTTGCTAGGAATCCAGAGTTATGAACCTATGGAGAACACATATACCCTAGTTATTCTCCGAACTTGATAAAAACTCAAAATCTATTTTAGTTTACCTGTCAACTTACACTATTTAAGGAACTTTTTTTTCAAAAAAGAAAACCCTTTTATTTACTTGTTTTCGGAAAGACATTGATTTAATGGACATAATTGTGAATTGAAGTCAAGTCTAAACCATTTTCCTCGTGGGATCGAACCCAACCCACTAGTTGGGTTCTCTACTTGATAACAATCGCTTATGCTTCTTTAAGAAGGTGTAATTTGAGAGTAACAAAACACCATGCTGCAATAAGTGACTTATCCGAATTACAATATAATGTAGATATCCTAGAAGATATTGCAAGTCGGCAGCAATTGAAAAAAAAGACACGAAGGGTATGCATCTTCACCTTCTTTCACAAGAGACGGTCAAAGTAAGGATCTTTTTGGCTGTGTTAATTTAGCACTATAAGTATTAAGTTTTGTGCACCGACATTTTAAATCTAATTGCACAATCAAGTTACTTATTAGGTCATAAATTTTTATAGTAAGTAATTTAAAATAAGTAGCTTTCTAGAAATGATAAAAAGAAACTCTACAGTTATTGTATATAACTTAAATTCATATAGTAATAACTTCGTTCCATCCTTTATCTTTCTATTTGAAACACTTTCGGCTTGAACTCTATTCATTTGAGCTCGCAACCCTTCTCAACATGTATTTTCAGACTCATTTAGAATGATCTTAATGAAGACCGTAGGATTTAGAAGCAACAATCCAAGAGTGTTTACGATCAGAAAAAGATGGTAAGGGACAAAGAGAGCAGTATAACATATCAACAAGCAAAATCTTTTAAATCTAAGAATCATTTCATTCTCACTTTTATGCAACCATCATATGCCTCTACTCCATTTAATATCGTGAGCTACAAGCTATACTATTTATGTACTTTGCAGTGCTCTAATTAATCTTTCTATATTCCATTGTACTATATCAAAATCAATTTACTTAGCCATCTCCTTTGGAAGTTTATAGCACTAAAGTTTTCTATGAAGTATTTCCTTGAGAACGATGGCAATCTAGTGCTTCGTGTTCCATAAAGTGGATCTTGGTCTATCAAATTCAGTATCTGATTAGAAAATGCTAAAATTTGTTCTGGTTATAAGGCATTCGAGCTATAAATAAGTTAAAAGTCGGTGATGTTGGTGTATTTGAAGTGCTAAAGGGCCAGCTGTTTGTACATGTCATAATATTTCGTGTAGTTGGGAGCACAATAATGCGTAATATAGTTGCAGAAGTGATATAGGGTTTTAATGATAGACTCTCTTGATCCTAATAGGAAAACAAGATTGCTTGATCACTTGTATAGCTATGGAGTATCTATTTCACAAAGAGTTGAGCATGCTCTACTCTATCTCTCTCTCTCTCTCTTTCATGTATTTCAAATTTTTTATATTAATATATAAGATATATGTTAAAGCCTAATCAAATGCATCTTTCTTGTTTAGGCAAGAAAATTTTACACTTTCTCAAATGGGTCTCTTTCTTATTTTAGCTAATGAAAGGCCTGATTCACTGATCAACACTAATTGCACAAACAACTCAGATATATCTATCAAAAATATTCTATCTATATTACTGTTCAATTTAATTTAAATAAAGAAGATTCAATGTTGTACTTTTGGATTGATAATTTCATATTTCTTTTAGTAAGTGTTTGTATTTGATGTTCTTATAACTTATGTCACTAATCCTGCAACTAAAACTTATTATGGTAATTGTATTAGTTGTAACCCTTATCGTGTGATCGAAAATTTTTAATGAAATGGAAAAAATATCTCGTGCTTTAGGCATGAAAACTGAAAGGTGTACCCATTACGTGCTTTTTCTAAGTGACTCAGTGGTTCGGGACAAAGCAAGGCAAAAGAAAGACCAACTCACAAGGGTCAAGGGAAGTGGTCTAGAGTACGAGGGAAAAATCCTAAGTCCATCCAAATAATTACTTCCTCACATGAATTATGTCGTCTCGTAATTGCTTTCTTTGATATCAATCTTGGTTTTCTCACAGTTTCCCATTTTATTTTAGTGCAATTGTAATTTTAGTCCTTGTTAATTATTGATTTTGTCCAAGAACTATTTATGTTTTATGAAACTTAATTTTTCATTTCTTTTGCACATAGAGAATTCTAGTAGTATTTTTCATAAGATATTGCAAGAACATGTTTACCCCTTGTTTTTTGAGGCTCCCCATGGAAAAGCATGGGAGATTGAAGTGGAAAATTCTCAAGGACAAATTTGGCTAGACAAAGAATTGAAGTATTTATGTTCCTATTACTCAATAACCGTCAAGAGCTAATGGTAATGTAGTCGAGGAAGATATTTCAGTCCTCCATGCTAATACGAGTTATGAGTAGTTATTATTTATAAATATATTAAATTATAAAAACTAAAACTACTATAAGTTACATTGTTATTTTATAATAAGAAAAAGGGCACAAAGAAATTCTTGACGGAAAAATATGTCAAACAACTTGAGCGTAAATTTAACTACCATGAACATGCTGTTAATAAAAACAATAACATGAATATTTAAGAAAAAACCTAAAATAAGCATCACGAAAATATATAAATAAATAATGGACAAAGTAATACAATAAATCATCAATTTTACGGCTTTCATTATGAATAAATAAAATATGAATTCAATAAATGTATTAGTTAGTCATAATTATTTGAATTCTTATCGTTTAATTGCATATAAGAAGTTATATATATATATATATATATATATTATATATATATATATATATATATATATAATATATATATATATATATATATATATATATATATTACTTTTTGAAATATGAAATAATAGAATGATCATATCTATAAAGAAAAAATATTGCAATACCCTAAGGTGTTCTAAATTTTAGATTAAATATTTTAGTGTTATGTGTATTGACTGGGTTTCTTCGTTTTAGAAATGTCAACAGGGAAAAATCAGAGCTGAAAAAACTTTTTCGTAGTACTAGAATTTTTCCAACCTTTTTCAGATTTGGAGGAATTTAGAGTCGTCAAAGTATGAGGAAATTTGGTAGCAATCGGGTGGTGTAAATGTGGATTTTATTACATGATCGGTTAGATAACACGTTAAGAAATTTGTACGACTTTCCAGAATTGGATTTTGATAAGTAGATCATCGAGAATCGATCTTTTCGTTAAGGGAACTTTTTGAGCGTAGTGAGTTAAGAGGATGATATGAAAAGGGAGACGTGAAATTCCCTTAATGATCTTACTACCTCGCGATGTGTTGTGATACCGATACAGAGGAATGGGTGTCGCTATAGAAGGCGAGGCAGAGATGGAATTAAGGATTTTGAGATTTTTTAAGGAAAGCTCACTGGTTCACTTTGTGCTGCTGCAGCATGATTAGTGCGGCTACAGCAACACAGCTATGTGCTGCTGTAGCGGGATGACAGGTTTAAAATTCGCAGGTAAAAACCTTAGATGACCTGTTTTTGTTTTATTTTTAACTTTTTGAGCTAAGAGAAGACCCCTATTCTATTGTAGTTCATTTTCCACAATTAATGAAGCTAGAGGTAAGATTTTCACACCCCGAACAAGTTTTTTAATCCGTTGAACATCTTAGAATGGGTCAATATTGATGGGGAAGGATTTATTAAGGAATCCTATGGTAGAATTAACCCTAATTGACTAGTTTGGGTCATGGCTTATGGTAGGGTTCGTATATTGTTAGTTTTTTGGGAATTAGTGTTTCTTTACTCATTCCTGTACATAGATTGTTAATTGTAGACCAGGAATAAGAAGAACGAATCTGGAAACAGAAGGATCAAGTTGTCTAGGATTACAAACTTGTTTTGAGGTAGGTGATGACTTTGATTCTATGAATGTGTGATATACACTTGCTTCGCTTCATTATGATACTTGTATATGTATGCATGTTGCAATATTGATCATAGATTTTTAATTGGGATAAATGCATATTTATACCATGAAATCATGACTTGAATGTATGATCTTATTGTGTTATTGATTTTTAATTAGGATCGGTTACCAACTTCGGGTAATCTAATTTGGATCATATTGCCACGTTCGGACATGCTAACTTTGACCAATTTTCGCATTCGGTATAAAAATGAGATCAAATTGTCACGTTCCTATATGCTAACCATTTGACTTTGAGTTCCGTAAGAGAATCAACTATGTGATAAAGCATGTGAATTGTGATATTATTTATATGATAATATTTAATATATTGATATTGATACATGTGTTATATTGTTGTAATTATTTTTTTATGTTACACTAGTTGGAATCTACATGATCCTACAAGTATACGGTGGTTGTATACTGATTCTACACTTTCTCTTATTGTCACGACCCGGATTCTCGAATCTGGATAGCAACCAGCATCCTTAACCTGTGAGAGATCACAGACAAGCCTCTTCTTAGCATTCATCTTATTCATATCTGAAAAATTAAAACTTTTATACATTAATGAAGTGTACATAGAATTCATATAATCTTTCATGAATTCATATACTATAATCTCAACTAAACAACCATCTACAATGGATTACACAATTCAAAAGGGAGAATCAATATATATCATAATAAGTTTGCCAAAACGGCCTTAATACAAAAGCTTCAAAATGAAAACATCTGAAAGAAACACTAGGGACAACATCCTCTAGGTATTTCTAATACTAGGCTATGATGATAGAAGTAGAATCCTCAAACTAGAGAGGACCTACCAAATGGTCTGGAGATCGATGAGACCAAACCGCTGCAATGAGTCTTCAATCTTCTCTTTGACCTGCACCTATAAAAGATGTAATTGTATAGGGTTAGTACACACTTGTACTAAGTATGAGTATTTGCACACATACATAAGGCTATGCATCATCAAGGAAAGCTCTTCCTATGCAACATGTCATTTCTGGAAAGTGAAGTCACTAGACTTTCCTAATTTGTTAATTGAGAATTGTGGAATGGATAAGATGTATTTTAATAAATTCAAAGCACACAACTCATTTTCTATGTGATCACAATACATTAGACGTATCAAAATAATTTTAGAACAACTCGAGCGAAGATTTTAAAATTTGACCACCTTGAATCCGAGAGCACTCCCTTCGTAGTTGGTTTATTTTTTAGTCTTTTTATTCTTGTTTTTGTGTAATTAAATGATATTCTTTGATCCTATGTTTTACTTACAGGTGTAATGATTCATTCTAGTCTCATACCTACAATGATTCGAGTAAGTAATTCGAAGGACTAAGGAAATGATTTGACTAACCTACTCACAAGTTGAATTTTCATTCTTGTTAATTTGGGCATGAATGTATTTATAAGCCAAAACTTATTGGCTATACCTATTATTTAATTGATTTAATAAATATTTATAGTTTTTGTGTCATATAATTAAAACTCATGATCTTGCTTACTTTGGGCATGGAGTCTTTATAAGACAATCTTCATTGGCTATATACATTATTTGATCATCTTGGATAATATTTGAATTCATAATTGGCTATGCCCAATGTTTGATCATACGCATGACATACAAAAATTGTTGTCTATGTCCACTATTTGCTCTTTGCATACTATAAAGAGTATAGGACATTGATTAACCATTATGTTTTGCTCCCCTTTATGGCATAATATAAGAAGTCATTATAAGCCCATCTTATTTTACCTTGATCATTTAAATAACGTGAAGCTAATGAAACATATATCTTGATTCGGCACAAGCATATAACTTGTAAAAACTTCATTATTTACATTCTAGATTAGTTGGGCAGGAACACTTTATAAGCGATTCTTAATTGGTTATGCCACTTATTTCATCTTTTCAAATTATGGATGTTTTGAGGTATTGATTAGCCATTACATTGACTCCCCTTTATTTTTATAATATAATAAGTAATTATAAGCCAATTTTATTTTGCTTTACCCATTATTTGCTGAAAACTTCATTGGTATCAAACGCTGACGATTGTTATTCTTAAGCTCTGATTTCATAACTCACTTTGAACATACGTTACTTCATGTTTCTTTCTTGCTTTCTTAAAGACATCTTCATAATTAAGATCATGAGATGTAACATGAAATTCAGTGTCTTCCCCACACTGAAAAGAGGTGATTCACCGATCAAAATGAATCTAGATCATGTGAGCTAACATGAAACCCAATGTCTGCCCCACACCGAAAAGTGGTGATTTACCGGCTAAAGTGAATCTATCTCAAGTGTTTACCCCACACCAAAAAGGGGTGGCTCATGGCTAAAGTGAACCAAGAACATTTTTTTGAGCATTAACCAACATAGATCATGTGAGCTAAACATGAAATTTAGTGTCTTCCCCACACCAAAAAGAGGTCATCTCACTGGTCAAGGTTAGATCGAAACATACCTAGCTCTCTTAGGTGGAAACCACAGGCTAGTTCCCATGTTGGTTAGACATATTTCGAAGACTAGGAAACATATGGAGACTAATTATCCACCTCAATGGTAGCCTCATCTAATGAGACTTAAACGTGAAATCATAAGCTCATAGCTAATCTATCGGCGATTTTCTCACTTCATTTATCTTCTTATCTCTTAGAGTTGACTAAAACATTATGGAAGCTTGCTTCTAGATTGAGGTTTACTTACTCTATTGATATATTATGATCCTTTTCTTTACATTTATGAAATGTGAATTATCCTTACATAACATCTTTGGTGTTAATGAGACTTGTCTCACACATTCTAACACCCTTTTTCATTTGTATCTCAACATAGTATCTTAGGTGTCAGTGAGGCTTGTCTCACTTCCTTTAACACCTCATTATGGTCAATTTCTTAACGTAGACATATTTAATTATGTTAATACCCACTTTAATTACTTACGTTCATTTGATAGCTTCATATCATCGTTTATGGACTATGAGAACTTCATTCAATGAGTTAAATATGTTCATAGTTCATTTGTTTAGGGCATGTTGGGACTTGTCCCAATGATTGACATGACATTGGATATGGATTCATTGAATTTCCTTAGATGTACTTAAGTGGTCATTACCATATTTTG
Source organism: Solanum peruvianum (assembly GCA_027705065.1). Taxonomy (NCBI): domain Eukaryota; kingdom Viridiplantae; phylum Streptophyta; class Magnoliopsida; order Solanales; family Solanaceae; genus Solanum; species Solanum peruvianum. The sequence continues at coordinate 12,495,309 of JAKWJD010001763.1, forward strand.
GGTATATGTGTTCTGCATAAAATTAGTATTGGCCTAAACAATTTGGAAATGTCTTCATAGCCAATTTATTGGCACAAGCGAAAGTTAGATTCATTCATGTTTAATTTTGTATACATTAGACATTAGCCAATCTTTTAATTATTTAAAGATAATATATAAGCCAATTCCTTTAAACTTATTGCACAATGTATTGTTAGCCATTTTATTGGCATAAGCCAAACATTCATTCAAGTATAATTTCATGAAATCATTATTAGTCAATCTTATATCATAGCTTAGGAATAATATTATTAGACCATCATTCCTTGAAAGAAATATTTTAAGCCAATTTTATTCAAACTTTTTGGACAATGCATTGTTAGCCATTTTATTGGCATAAACAAAACTTTCTCTTAAACAAATTTCATTATGTTATAACTAACCACATCAATTAATCCCATGATTGTAATATAAGGATTCCCTCAATAGGAAGCAAGTCGAATTCAACAGTAACTAATTTCACAATCGACTTTTAACAAACTTCATATTCTCGAAATACAAGTAAGCATCATATCAATCTTTAATTCGTGTAACTAACACTCAAATCATTCGAATCCAATCTATGGACATCATTATGCATTAAAAATTAAGAATTAATAACATCATTTAGCAACACATACAAAAATATGTCCAAGATTACATCTATATACATAAAGAATCAAAAACATGGATAACTAGGGAGATGGACGTTCAACAATATCATTGGGGAACAATCCTAGTTTCAAGTTCATTAATTCAAACATTTTAAAAGTCTCTTGGAGAAACAATTCCATGAGATAAAACTCATAACTTATGTAGAATTTAATCTCCGAAGACCACCTTGCACGAAACCTTGAAGAATACCTTGAATTCGCCTAAGAGAGTCGATGAAACTTTCTGTCTTTTACTTCATGTTCTAGGGTCGTGTTTCTAAGTGAGTGATCATGACTTTTTAGGTCTTATGAACTTATTTTGACTCATTCTACTTATGTGTGATAAGTTAATTAATAAATAAATTAATTAATTACTAAAAATCCCCTCCTAAATTTATTAGGAATAGAAAAACATAACACTTACTCAAATCTAAAATTTTTCCTAAGAATTTCTTTTTGAACGTTGAAATTAATTAATTGAATGGATAATTTATTTAATTAAGGTACCTAGGGTAAATACTAAAGTCCCCTAAGGCATTGGAACCATAATCAACCCTTTTGGACAATCTTAGGTTAAGTAGTCGGATGTTTCTTGACTTATACTAGGTTAGTCTAAAAATTTCGGTTTGACCCCTTTAACTTAATTAATAAAGTTTATAATTTAATTAATTAGGTGACCTAGGTTAATTACTAAATTACACTCAAGTCGGTAGGATCACAACCAACCCTTTAAACCATCCTAGGTAAGGTACTAGGTTGTCTTTTTATTGTCTTAACTGAAATCTTGAAAGTGCTTTACGATTTCGGTTTTGTCCTTTTAAATTAATTAAATATGATGTTAAATTAATTAACTAAGTAACCTAGGGTAATTAATAAAGTATCCCTAAGTTGTTATGACCATAAATAACCCTTTAGACAATCCTAGGTTAGGTACTAGGTTATCTTTTGCTTGCCTTAACCGAAATATTGAAATTACTTTGTGATTTCGGTTTTTTCCATTTAAATTAATAAAACAAGTTGATAAATTAATTAATTAAGTAACCTTGTATAATTACTAAAGTATGCCTAAGTTTCTAGAACCATAACGAACCTTTTGGACCATCCTAGGTTTGGTACTAGGTTGTCTCTATAACTAGTTACTTGGTTAGTGTCACCCGGTTGAGTCTTAGGTTGTCGGGTGCACTAATTAGTTTATTTATATTGGTCCTAGGTTATTTAGATAGTTAGGGCAGTTAATTAGAGTCTAGAGTTAGTTATAGACCTAGTCGCTACAGGGGTGAACCCATGTGCACACCTGCCCCTAACTACCCTATTAAAATTCGGTTAGGGTGGTCCCCTCCCTTGGCCGATTTTCACATGTCTCGCACATGTGTTAGTTGTAATTTTCTAACTAACTATTCTTGATGGATCATTTGGAATGTTATTTATTTTCCCAAGGATCCTCACTATGTCCTTCGGCACTACTTAATCTACATGATCATTTTAAATAGTCATGTGATATGGTACCTGGCTTGACACTTGGATGCCTACTACCCTAAGTGTTACTATTATGAAACTTAATTTTTAGCATAGGTCGTTATTGCAGGTAAATTTCTCAAACAAGATTACTGATGTTAGAAAATTGGCTAACACCCTTTAAGCCAATATTTTCTTACACGCCCAATATTTTGCTTATTTGGGTATTATATAGAAATTGGCTAATACACCCTTAGCCAATTTTCTATACTATGCCCAATATTTCTCAATATTGGGTATTGGGATGCCTACGTACCCCCAATATGCATTCTTAAAGACCTACTGGACTCTTCACTAGACATGTAATTTTCCTGGATGTTACATTATCCCCCTTTTAGGAACATTCATCCCCGAATGACACTACACATCATTTTTAAAATCAAGAGGATGGTTTTCGATAACACTTTAACATGCTTGAAACTTTCTCTTTGTGAATATCTTATTCACAATTACTCTAGATGATGCATATTACTCAAATCTTATTTGAAGCTTCATATTTTAGATTGAGGAACTTCCTTCTCAATCACAATTAAATTAATGCACATTACGACTCATGCAACACAAAAATCATGTCTATGCTACATTAAAACAGCAACATGAATGGAAGCATTAACTCATATAGTGCAAGTATAAGACACAGGATTGTGGACTTAAAACACCAAAAACGACTAATGAACTAAAACATAGAGTTTTTTAAACAAAAACCTGACTTAGGAAGAGTATATGTAATCCTCAAGAATTGAACAAGTGAGGGTAACGGGATCTCATGTCGGTCTCGGCCTCCCATGTTTCTCTCTCAAAAAGGTTGGTCCTCCATAATACCTTAACGGTGGCAAACTCCTTGTTCCACAACTGTTTCACTTGGCGATCAAAAATATCAATGGAAATCTCTTCGTAAGACATGTTCTCATCGTCTCCTAACCCCTTAGATAACATTTTGTTGGCTTTAGGATTGGAACTATTTGGCTTGTTGGATTGGAACCAGGCCCTTCCCATTTGAACTCTAACTCATTTGGCAACTGAAACCTTACTACCATGTTTCAATATTCTATGGTAGCATATCACTTATGGAGCCAATACATACCAGAAATTTTATCAAAACCAAGCATGGTATATTCTATTAGGTCAGCATTAGTGACTCTATCAAGAATAATTATTGGGCAATCTCTATATACTTCTTTCGCTCTAATGTTATCTCGTCTTGCAAAGACCTGAACGTGAGTTTGGTGTCTTAGACCACTCAGCCATCTTGAACTATATCTTGTTCCATACCTTAGCAAGATCCATGAGATGTTATGCAGCCAACTAAGACTTCTCCTATTCATTAACACCCATAGTAGGCATAATAAGCTACCATGCACTAACCTTCATGCAAACGGCCACACTTACCACCCACTCCATCAGCTTGGGCTTGAGGAAGAGCTTGATTTCCCACAACAGCTGCTTCTCCAAATCTCATTCCTGCATTTCTTCTTGTGTTCACGCACACACAAGAAGGAAATTAGATCCTAGAATGATACAAAATTTCAAATCTCTAACAGCACAATAAAGAGTAGAAAAAGGAAGGTTTCTTATCATCCATTAGTCTCTAAGTCATGATTGTGGCGCGCTTCACAACCATAAGTTAGAAATTATATAATGTGGTTGTTTTGATCTCAAGTTCCTAGGTAATTTAACCTTATGCTACGATACCAAAGTTTTCACGACCCGAATTCTGATATCCGGATCGCAAGCGGCGTCGTTATCCTCTCAGAGGTCACAGACAAGCCTTTACTCAGCATTCATCACATTCATATAGTTAAATTTTCTGAAAAATTAAAACTTTTAAACATTAATGAAGTGTACATAGAATTCATATAATCTTTCATGAATTCATATACTATAATCTCAACTAAACAACCATCTACAATGGATTACACATTTCAAAAGGTAGAATCAATATATATATATATCATAATAAGTTTGCAAAAATGACCTTAATACAAAAGCTTCAAAATGAAAATATCTGAAAGAAACGCTAGGGACAACGTCCTCTAGCTATGTCTAATACTAGGCTATGAAGATAGAAGTAGCATCCTTGAAATAAAGAGGACCTACCAAATGGTGAGGAGATCGCTGAGTCCAAACCGCTGCAATGAGTCTTTAATCTGCTCTCTGACCTGCACCTATAAAAAATGTAATTGTATAGGGTTATTAAAAACTTGTACTAGGTATGAGTTTTTGCACACATACACATAAGTGTATGTATGATTAAGGAAAGCTCTTTCTATGCAACATGTCATTTCTGGAAAGTGAAGTCACTAGACTTTCCTACTTTGTTAGTTGAGAATTGTGGTATGGATAAGATGTATTTTAATCCATTCAAAGGACACAACTCATTTTCTATGTGATCACAAGACATTAGACTTATCAACATATTTTTAGAACAACTCGAGCGAAGATTTCAAAATTTGATCCCCATGAATCCGAGAGCACTCCCTTTGTAGTTGGTTTATTTTTTTAGTCTTTTTATTCTTTTTTTTTGTAATTCAATGATATTCTTTGATCCTATGTTTTACTTACAGGTGTAATGATTCATTGTAGTCTCATATCTATAATGAATCGAGTAAGTAATTCGAAGGACTATAGAAATGATTTGACTACCCTACTCACAAGTTTGAATTTTAATTCTTGTTAAATTGGGCATGAATGTATTTATAAGCACAAACTTATTGTATATACCAATTATTTAATTGATTGCATAATATTTATAGTTCTTGGGGCATATAATTAAAACTCATGATCTTGCTTACTATGGGCATGAAGTCTTTATAAGCCAATCTTTATTGGCTATATATATCATTTGATCATCTTGGATAATATTTGAATTCTTAATTGGCTATTGCAATTATTTGATCATTTGCGTGACATAAAAGATTGCTGGCTATGTCCACTATTTGCTCTTTGCATACTATAAAGATTATAGGGCATTGATTAGCCATTATGTTTTGCTCCCCTTTATTGGCATAATATACAAAGTCATTATAATTCCATCTTATTTGGATTTGATCATTTTCATAATGTTAAGATAATGAAGCATATATCTTGATTTGACACAAGCCAATAACTTATTAAGACTTCATTCTTTACATTCTAGATTTGTTGGGCAGGAACAATTTATAAGTCATTTTTTATTGGCTATGCCACTTATTTCATCATTTCATATTAAGGAAGTTGTGAGGCATTGATTATACATTACATTTTACTCCCCTTTATTGGAATAATACAAAAAGTCATTATAATACAATTTTATTTGTCTTTTCCCATAATTTGATGAAGACTTCTTTGGTATTAAACACTGACGATTGATATTGTTAAGCTCTTACCTTCATAGCTCAATTTGAACATACGTTCCTTCCCTTTTTCTTTCTTGCTTTCGTAGAGACATTTTTAGAATTAAGATCATGCGAGCTTAAATTTCACCGACATAGATCATGTGAGTTAAACATGAAATCCAGTGTGTTCCATACACCGAAAATAGGTGATCTCACTGGCAAAGGTGAGATCAAAACATACCTATATCTGTTAGGTAGAAATCACAGTCTAGTTCCCATGTTGTCTAGACATAGTGCGAAGACTAGGAAACATATGGAGACTACTTATACACCTTGGTGGTAGCCTGATCTCATAAGACATAAACGTGAAAGCACAATATCATAGCTAGTGTATCAGTGCTTTTCTCACTTCATTTATCTTCGTATCTTTTAGAGTTGACTCAAACATTATGGAAGTTTGCTTCTGGATTGAGGTTTACTTATTCTATTTATGACTTATCATCCTTTATTTACATTGATGAAATGTGAATTATCCTCACATAACATCTTTGGTGTCTCACACATTCTAACACCTTTTTCATGAGTATCCGAACATAGTATCTTAGGTATAAGTGAGGCTTGTCTCACTTCCTTTAACACCTCATTCTAGTCACTTTCTTAACTTAGACATATTTAATTATGTTAATAACCACCTTACTTGCTTACGTTCATTTGGTAGCTTCATATCATCGTTTATGGACGATGAGAAGTTCATTCAATGAGTAACATATGTTTACAGTTCATTTATTTAGGGAATTATGAGTCTTGTCCCAATGATTGAAATTCCCTAGGATATGGATTCATTGAATTTCCTTAGATTTACTTAAGCGGTCATTACAATATTTTGCTTATATGTGATTGGCATAAAATTAGTATTGGCCTAAACAATTTTGAAATGGCTTCATTACCAATTTATTGGCACTAGAAAAAGTTACATTCATTCATGTTTAATTTGGTATACATTAGTCATTATCCAATCTTTTCACTATTTAAATATAACATTGTAAACCAATTCCCTTAAACTTATTGGACAATGTACTATTAGCCATTTTATTGGCATAAGCAAAACATTTATTCAAGTATAATTTCATGAAATCATTATCAGTGAATGTTATATCATAGCATAGGCATAACATTATTATCCATTCTTTCCATCATTCTTTGAAAGAAATATTGTAAGCCAATATCATTCAAACTTTTTGGACAATTCATTGTTAGCCATTTTATCGGCATAAACCAAACTTTCTCTTACCCAACTTTCATTATGTTATGACTAACCACATCAATTAATCCCATGAATATAATATAATGATTCCATCCATAGGCATCAAGTCGAATTCAACGTAACTAATTTCATAATCGACTTTTAACAAACATCATATTCTTGAAATATAAGTTAGCATCATATTATCTTTAATTCGTGTAACTAACACTCAAATTATTCGAATCCAATCTATAGACCTTAGTAGTAATTAAAAAATCAAGAATTTATAAAATAATTTATCAAAACATATCAACAACATGTTCAAGATTACATCTATATAATTAGAGAATCAAAAACAAGGATAACTAGGGAGATGGACGTTCAACAATACCATTGGGGAACAACCCTAGTTTCGAAGTTCATGAATTTAAACTGTTGAAAAGTCTCTTGGAGAAATAATTACATGATATAAAACCCATACCTTATTTATAATTTAATCTAAGAAGACTACCTTGTGTGAAACATTGAAGAACACCTTGAATTCACCTAAGAGAGTCGATGAAACTTTCTGTCTTTCGCTTACTGTTTTGGCGTCGTGTTCTAAGTGAATTATCAAGAGTTTTTAGTATTAATAACTGATATTTACTAATTAAATTTATGTTTAATAAGTTAATTAAATAAATTTATTAATTAATTACTAAAAAAAAACCTCGTAGATTGACTAGGAATAGTAAAACATAACACTTACTCAAATCTCAATTTTTTCCTAAGGATTTTTTTCTGACCAGTTAAAATAAATTAATTGAATGGCTAATATAATTAATTAAGGGACCCATGGTAATTAGTAAAGTAACCATAAGTCATTGGAACCATAATCAACCCTTTTGGACCATCCTAGGTTAAGTACCAGTTTGTTTCTTGAGTTATACTAGGTTAGTGTAAGAATTTCGCTTTGACCCCTTCAATTTAATTAATTAAGTTGATAATTTAATTAATTTGGTGACCTAGGTTAATTAATAAAGTAATTCAAGTCTTTAGGACCATAACTACCCTTTGAACCATCCTAGGTTAGGTACTAAGTTGTCTTTTTCTTGTCTTAACAGAAATTCTTGAAATTGCTTTGTGATTTCGATTGTGTCCTTTTTAATTGATTAAATATGTTGCTAAATTCAATAATTAAGTAACAAATATTAATTACTAAAAATAACCTCGAAGATTGACTAGGAATAGTAAAACATAACACTTACTCAAATCTGACATTTTTCCTAAGGATTTTGTTCAAACCAGTTAAAATAATTAATTGAATGGATAATTTAATTAATTAAGGGACCCATGGTAATTATTAAAGTAACCCTAAGTCATTGGAACCATAATCAACCCTTTTGGACCATCCTAGGTTAAGTACTAGTTTGTTTCTTGAGTTATACTAGGTTAGTGTAAGAATTTCGCTATGACCCCTTCAATTTAATTAATTAAGTTGATAATTTAATTAATTTGGTGACCTAGGTTAATTACTAAAGTAATTCAAGTCTTTAGGACCATAACTACCCTTTGAACCATCCTAGGTTAGGTACTAAGTTGTCTTTTTCTTGTCTTAACAGAAATTCTTGAAATTGCTTTGTGATTTCGATTGTGTCCTTTTTAATTGATTAAATATGTTGCTAAATTCAATAATTAAGTAACAAATATTAATTACTAAAATATTCCTAAGTTTTTAGGACCATAACAATACCTTTGGATAATCTTAGGTTAGTTACTAGGTTGTCTTTTGCTTGCCTTAACCGAAATCTGGAAATTGCTTTATGATTTCTATTTTGTCCAATTAATGTAATAAATGAAGTTTCTAAGTTAATTAATTAAGTAACATAGGGTAATTAATAAAGTACCCCTAAGTTGTTAGAACCATAACTAACCTTTTGGACCATTCAAGGTTACATACTAGGTTTCTCTTTAACTAGTTACTAGGTTAGTGTCACCCGGTTAAGTCTTAGGTTATTTTCAGTTGGTCCTAGGTTATTTAGATATTTGGGCATTTACATAGTGTATAGAGTTAGTTAGGGAGCTAGGAGCCACATGGGTGAACTCATCTACACGCCTACTCCCTAACTACCCTAACCAAATTTGATTAGGGTGGTCCCTTCCCTTCGCCGATTTTCACATGTCTTGCACATGTGTTAGTTTTACTTTCCTAACAACTATTCTTGATGGTTCATTTGTAATGTTTAGTTAATTTCCCAAGGATCCTCACTATATCCTTGGGCACTGCTTAAGCTTCATGATCATTTTAAATGGTCATGTTATATGGTACTAGGCTTTACACTTGGATTCTTCGTACCTAATGTGTTACTATAATGCAACTTGATTTTTAGCTTAGGGTAGTTACTAAAGGTACATTTCCCAAACAAGCTTACTAATGTTAGAAAATTGGCTAACACCCTTTAAGACATTATTTTCTAATATGCCCATTATTTTGGTTATTTGGGTATTATATAAAAATTGGCTAATACCCCTTAGCCAATTTTCTATACTATGCCCAATATTTCTCAATAATGGCATTGGGATGCCTATGTACCACCAATACACATTTTGAAAGACCTACTGGGCTCTTCACTAGACATGTACCTTTTTGGAATGTTAAACTAATTTTTGTTATGTAGAGGACATTTTCACACGACTGTTGACAAAGCTCACTTAGGAGATCGGTGATCCCTTCGAGTTCAAGGGTGAGTTACATCTTTTTGGATGACATGGAATTCTCTTTTGTCTATGTCCACCATTTTTGGACTGAGACTATGTTTTAGTCTGTGAGATAGTTTATTAGAAATTTTTATTTCACTTGGTTATTCTTTATAGTTCTGGTACATTGACTTTCAGAATCTAAGTTTATGTTCCGCATTGTTAGTTAGTTATTAGATCTTTATTTTTAATGGAATCTTTCCTTAGTTATTTAACTTCTTCTGTAACTTAAATAACTTAATTTTAGATTTCTTGATTTAGTTGGTTATTAGTAGTGTTCTCCCACCAAATCGTACGGTGGTGCAAATCAGGAAGGTTCGGTTCATGGAATTATGAATATAAAAAGAAGAGTAAATAGCTAAAAACATCCCTCATTTATACCTCAAACTTAAAGTACATCCTTATACTACATAATGAACAAAAAAACATCCCTAAACTATCCTAAGAAATTGTGTCACGCCCCGATCATACACCCTGGGCGGGAATGGCACTCGAAGACCATTGTTGGCCTCGAGCGGACCCTTTGCCTGACTTACTTACTAAGTGGAAGACTTAAACACAAGAGAATATAACTCAAGGAATAGCTAAAAAAGAGAATAACTTAGCCAAAATGGCAACTTAAATCTTAAACATATACAACTTGATGAATAAGACAAAAGAACTAATATTATATGTCTATGAAGCCTTTAAAATAAATATGGATGTTGGTAAGGACCCCTAATTATCCTAACAATTGAAAACTAAAAACAGTAACTGAAAGATAAAGTTGTCCTCCGCAATGTAGGGAGGTTCACCAACTGACTCTGAGTTGCTCACTTGATCAACGGTACGTTGGATGCTTATTCTAACTACCTGCATTTGCATTATAAGCAATGCAAGACAATTGAAATTAGTACATTGAATGTACGAGTATGCGAGCTGGATTGCTAAAACAACATAGTCGTGAAAGAGATTATAAAGGAGACACTTATCTTGGCTCTTCTCAACTCATGAACACTAACTAAACTCATTTCAATATTAAGCAATTTAAAAGCAAGTGCATAATAAAGAAAAGTTATTTAAAACATGTTGTAAACTTTATGATGTATGCGAAGATACAAAATAACTCTAGATGTATCTAAAAGTAAAGAATAAACTAACTTCAATTCTGAATTGTAATAAAAGACATGTCATGCTTCCTCTCAAATTCTACTCGTGCAATGCATGAACGAAGTATCATACCTTTATTCATATTAAGCAGAACCTCTTGGGAAACCATGCAACTACTACTGTGGGAGTTTCACCAACTGACAATCATCTCTTTATAGTTATAGTGAAGATACATCATTACTCGATCCACGCTGTCTGGCAATCCTAACCTTGCTAGAGTATAGGACCCAAACTACCTAATGGATCCACTCGTCTATTGTGAAAAGGATTCATCTAAAAAGTATGACCCTTTTCTACCCATGATGGCTACATGGTTTTCACGGAGATTTGAGTTAATATAAAACTCACATCCCCTCCATCGGTGCTTAATACTACTCCAAGAAATATACTTAACTTATATGTTTTAAAACAAACAACTTTTCCTGTGATTTAATATAAGTACTCAATAATATAGCTCAAAATCTATCTTTGAAATTTCAGTTTCCCTTCTTGCTTCATTTTATAAAACTATACCACTTTTATGAAAACTAGCCCAAAGGTTTTTTGGAAACACAATTTTCATTCTCGTTCAAATGTGAAAAACATTACTATTAATTATCTTTGGGAATACATAGTACCTATATGTTTTATTGAATAAAGAACTTCAACTCTTTACTTTTTTCTTAGCTTGAAACTTGAGTCTTAACACTACTCTTAGGGAAAACTTACTCCCTTATAATTTTTGATAAATGAACTTAACTATTTAATTGTTACATAACTTGAAACTTGAGTCTTAACATAATTTTAAAATGTTGTTAAGACCCTTGAGAACTCTTAAGAACTTTGCTTTAACTTGCTTTTTAACTTCTCTAACTTTAATCTAAACTTTTCTTGAATTGGATTATGGATTCAAGGTTCAAGAAATTATGTCATGGATGATTTCATGATGTTTATATGTACCTTAGAGTGTTGGAATCAACTAATAAATATGGGTTTATCACTTAGGAACTAGTAAGAATAGGTGGGGGGTAAATGGGGTAATTGGCGCCCCAAGTGCTCTGAAAGGTGAGGGACGCCAGCCCTCAAAGTTTTGAACACTTTTGTTTCTATGGCTGGCGTGACGTACCCAGAGGCAAAAATTTAGAAGAACTTTTGTCGCGCTCAGGCAGGAGCGGCACCCCAGCTCTTGCCCAGAAAATCTCTGACTTATCTCCTTCATTTTTAATGTGTAAACCCTCTCTAAACATTCATGGTTCTTTTGCTATGCACTTATGAACATTGGTACCCTCAATACCCGATGGATTTCACTCGAAAAACAACCCGGAAACACAAATCAAATAAACTAAAGGCATGCAACAATTCAACCAACAGAAGTTTAATAATGTTCTTCAAGATCTTCACTTTCTTTCATTGAACCAACTCAAAATCTCTGAATTTAAATACGTTGTTGTGTGGCTGAACTAACTGAACACGAAAAGATCTCACATACCTTGATAAGGATCACCCCCGAAGAATCCACTCGAAAACCTTGTCGTTCTTTGAAAATTCTCAACCTTTCTCCGTTTCCTTCTTATTCTCTCTCTTATACAATCCCTAAACGTGATTTGATTTTCTAAAATTGAATTAACGTAGTTTTTACCCCAATAAACCGTTAAAATGGAAAAAGTAAATTAATTGATGAAAAGACTATTTTGTCCTTCCTTAAATCCGTATTGGATATTTCCTTACTCAAAAAACCCACATCCAATAGGCATATCTCACTAATACGATATCAAAAATATGCAAACTTGGCAGATGTTTTTACAACCATACAAAGAACTACCTCAAACTCATCCTGATCTAGGATTATGACCGTTTGAAGTTGACCAAAAACTCATTTTTTTCCTAACTAAGAAAATTTTCACATTTTAATTCTTTCCAAATCTGACTATTTATACTTTTGAGCTTCTTCCTAGCTATTATAATTTGCGAGATGTTACAATATCTACCCTTGGGAATATTCGTGCTCGAATGATATTACATCTTACTAGACTTATGGTGTAACATCTTACATTCCCAAGAGCAAAATATAAATATAATATGGAAATCAGTGCCAAGAAAAAAATTAGTACCTCAATTTGGAACTTCTTCGGATTTGAAGAGATGTGGGTATCTCTTTTTCCTATCCTCTTTATCTTCTTAAGTAGCTTCTACAAAGTGATTTCCCTTCTTACAAAATCTCATAACACCCTTCATGGCTGAAACTTTAAAGTAATTCAATCATCTACCATTGGTTCAAACAACCTACCCTAGACATCTCAAAACACCATTCCCCCTTGCTCAAAGCCGTCACTTATTGCTTATGAGCACTTGCCTTTAATATAAGTATATAGGATATTGTCCTTTCTCTCCTTTTACTTCTGATACTAATGATGATTCAGACCCATTCATCACCACGACTCCCCCCTCTGTGAAATCCATTAATTGAACTCCTAATTGTGAAAATCTATGCTCCTTACCAACTATTTCTTGTCTTCCTCAAAATGGGCGGTACTACCC